>OZ001657.1:3052882-3339747 GCA_963924145.1 Pyrausta purpuralis | reverse complement strand
GTGTTTATTTTGTAGGTATCTTTGCTGATTGTTTTATATTTTACTTCATAAAAAACTTTGATGTATTAATATTTTAATGCACTGTTAACCGGCTTGTGAATGCAGAGAGTTTAATCAGTGGTGGAATATTTAAAAAAATTGGACTGAGAGGGACCAAAAATTATGTTTTAATGCAAAAACATAAATATCCATAGTAATATTACTTACATAGATAAAAAAGCAAGGGACTTATAATTTATATACGTTAAATACATATATTAAAAAAACTTAATTACAGCTAAGTAAAATTGAAGACATTGATGACTTCTTTAAAGATATTAACGACAGCAATGAAAGAAATGGTGGTTAATTCTGAAGTAAGTCAAGGTTAAGATAGTGGGTGTGTTAAAATAATAAAAGTTTAATATCTTCTATTGCACATAAACAATAACACAATTAAAGGCTAAAATACCAAATTGAGAATAAAGTATTTTCATTAATAATTAGGTTTATTTACGTTATAAATGTCTCACAAAATAAAATTACATACCCAAGTGTACAGCATAGCCTTACAAATGAAAACTTAGTGATTATTTTATTGAAACTTTTATTAAAATATGTATTTTTAACAAATGTTAAATCTTAACATTAGATATTCCACCCTTGAACCTATTTAGGACAATTTATTTTCTTATTCTACCCTAGGATATTCAATTTGCAGTCAATCGAAAGGACTCCACCAAAAATGGCATTTACACCAAAAATATCGTCGTATAACTCAAAACACCTACATACAGCCTTTTTAAGTATACTTCGTAACCACATAGATCAGATTTATTACACTATTAAGATCACTACCGTAGATTGACACGAGAACCCAAAACTACTATAATCATTTTTACCTGTTCTTAACTGAATTTGTTTAAATTTCAACCTAATGTATTAGGTATTAAAGAATAAGGATAGTTGTGTTTCATGTATAATGTAATTTTGGTAGTATTTACGACTCAATAGGTACTTTTTGGAAGTGACTTGCCACAGTGTATCTATTACGACAGTATTCTGTATTGAAATGTTTTACGTTAGAATGCAAATGTACCCAGTGAATCAATGAAGTCACTAAGTATTAAGGTGAATTTGAATGAATATTAAATAAAAGAAAACAATTCATTGTTTCATGTTTTTTTTAAATGTAAGTACCTTTGTAATGTTAATACCCAGTAGTCTTTACTAAAAAGAGACTAGTGCAGGGCACATAGTGCTTTTGACCTCTGCCAGGTTAATTCTTCAACATTTTGTTAGAACTTCTACTTCTGCCTCTTACTCGCACTGTGCTTACAGGCCTATAGCGTGCGCTTGCGCAACTCAAACTGAAACAATAGCGCTCAATGTTAAGGTTACTCGCAATTGTTTGTTAATACAACGATGGACCGATAGCGAAATAAAGGCTCACGGTCGGAATTAATTTCATCTCGCCTCGGTGCTTCTGTTTACGTTTTTGTAAGTGGGACACGCTTCTGCTTTTGTGTGGTATAAGCTGGAGGTTGAACGGGCCTGGGTGTGTTTTTATAAATATCAAACAAGAATAAATTGAAACTAAGTCATGAAACAATAAAAACAAATTAAAAACCTACCTATTAAAAACGAATCCATTTCCTTGCGGCAAGGAGGCTATGATGCTGGCTGCATTAGATGGATACCTATGCTAACTAGGCCTTTGAGCTAGGAACCAGCCAGCTTTATTACAGACCGTACAGAATTTGGCGCAATTTTTCTAAACAGCAATTTAGCAGAAGGTCCTAACGGCCAAAAATGTTTCAACGCCATACAGCGCAAACACATAATCACTTGCAAGTGAGGCTTACTTGCAAAGCTTGGCGTTTTTAGCCAACTTTGCTGCTGCTCCAACTATAAGGACTGATTCTCGGGGGGCTTAAGTATAGACACAAGTTGCACCCCAAACTAAGGCCCTACCCCGTTTTTAGGGAATTAGCGTGATCGCCATCGGGTCTCCTGCCATCATCACGGACCAAACCACGTGGTTCCAACGTGGAAGGAACATTAATGGTGGCAAGAGGTCTTCTGATGTCGTCATTAAGGATAGCGTGACGGGCGAGATGCCCAGCGCTTCTGGCATCAAAGGCAGTGGAGACCAAATTTGACAACCGCCTTGCCCCAGGGACACGTAAAGATTTTGTCCCATATGAGTCTTTTGGGAGAGACACAGAGTGTTGGACTTTATAATTAAGTGCAACAAGTGATCAGGGCATTGAAGGAAAATGTATGACACTCGTTAGTTCGCGTTTAGTTGGTTATGCGCCCACATTTTTAAGCATGACACTTGTTGACACCTATATGTTAAGACAATATTTTTTACATACAATAAGTATCCTTTAATCATCTTAGGATACAGTCAGACAGTAGTACCAAACTCATAACTTTTAGAAAAAGCATAGGCCAAGAGCATACGTTATTGCAATAAATAATTTTGAATTTTTGAATTTTGAATACTGGTCAATACACATAGTAACTAAATATTGAAATGTTATAATAGCTAAAGAAGCTATTAGCTTATACAATGATTATTATCTATAGAAATTTCCAGACATTTACTAACTTTAGAAGAACATATAATAAATATATCAGAGATAGTAAAATAAACATTGAGAAATACAGAAAGTTAAATAAGACGTCTTATTTGAATGTTAAAGAATAAACACACTTTTATGAGCACTCGTTAGAATAAAACAAAGGCAGAGATACATATTAAAATTGAAAAATAAATATACGAAGCTCGCGAAACAGCAGGAAATAATAAGATCCTTGTGTAAAACTAACCAGTCGTGACTTGCAGCTTTCGCCTTAATAGGGAAGAAAGCTATCGATAGTTTCGAAGAATTAAGTCGATATTACCCTGGAAAAAAGACTTAAGTAAGCTGGCGTTTTAGTTACAGCATTCTATTTCCTATATGTACAATTATCTAAACAAATATGATTAAAACAAAGAGAGCGAAGAGTGTACATCAACTCATAGTACAGTTAATTTATACATCCGTTCTTGCAAAATTTCTGGTCTTTCTGATTTATTCATATGTTGTTAAGGCCTAAGCAAATATTAAAATACCAGATTTGCAACTTCCAAAGCCCTGTGCAAGCGGTGCTGTGCCCAAAAAACCATGAAACTTTTGGTCTTTTTCCAGTTTTTGCTCAATAGATGAGGTCTGATCGGTATGGTATGGATACTATGAATACTTAAGGTTGACTTAATTTGCTATAAAAAATGAAATTGTTGTTTTTTTATGAAATAAGACAATGTTTTTATAGTCAATACTGATAGTATCAGACATAGATATATGTAATATCTATGTATTTGGTTATCAAGGTGATTAATTGTAAAGGACGGTTAACTTAACGCACATCACTAAACGCCTCAGGCTATCAAATCGTATCCACACAACTAGCATCGTCTGTAGAGGCCTGTCGCTTAATGCAATTCATTGTACGAAGACCCTAGCATCCACCAACATACCATGACCTCTCCTACTCCGTCTATCCTATACAATACACGCTTTCTCGCATGAAAGCTTGAACACATCAATAGATCAAATAACAATGGTCGTCAAATCGCCTGCATATATTTTAACCAGACCAGGCTGAACCCTCTCGAATTCACTATAAGGAATAAAATCAGCATTTTGACTTGGAGTTTGAATACGAAAGAGGTCTCATAAAATGGTCACTGTCATTCAAAGCCTGCACAGTAAGTTTGTTAGCTTGAAAGGATCGCCGCTGTTTCAGATTTTTGCAGATAACGAAACGTTTGAAGTATAATATAATAGCTTGTTAAGTAATGATATGGCTGTAAAAGAAAATGTCTTTGACAATATTTATGGAATTTGTTAAGGTAATAAATAACACAGCCCTGCAGACGTTCCGTTGTCTTTTTTTAAACCCTTGATTGTTAAAGACGCGCTCAGTTGAATGCCGATGAATGCGACCTGTATTATGAGACGCAAGTAAAAAAAAACAGGTTCCTAAATTGGTTGAAATTTAACAGCGATTATCGCAAAATTTTTCGAATTGTCGTTCTAGTGGTACCAGTCGATCGTGTAAATTACGTAATTCATGCAAATTTTTCGGCCCCTTTAAAATTCCGGAAAAAATAATAAACGAAACGTGATTTGTATGCGAAGAATTCGAAAATTGGAGCGTGCAATCGTTTCTTGTCGTGTTCCTTTGAGGTGTTTAACACTTTAACAACAGACTTTGAAATGGCTTTAGTACTGAAATACTTTTCAGCTTATTTGCCTGTCAGATTCTGTTTGCCTTTGTTATTCATGGAAAGATTGTTTGAAGATTACTTAATTGTTGTAAAGCATTTTAGTTTTAAACACAACCTGATTTGTTTTGACCTAACTATTGATAGTCATTTTTTGTAGTATGACCTGACAGCATTTGACGCTTTTTAGGGTTCTGTAGCCGAATGGCAAAAAACGGAAACCCTATAGTTTCGTCAAGTCTGTCTGTCTGTCTGTCTGTACGTCCGTATGTCACAGCCACTTTATTCTGTACCTACAAGCATCACACTGTTGAAATTTGGTGTGAAGGTGTATCCTGTTAACCGCTTTAATATTCTCATACAAAATTTTAAAAAATAATGTCAGTAAAGGGACGGCACCCATACATGAAACTAAAACCGAAAAAATAACTAGTCAAACCTATGTGTGTATAAATAGGTCTTTTAAAATGATATTAAGGTTCCAAAAAACATTTTCTTTTAAAGTCTAACGTTTGCTCCGAAGTAGTAAAATGGGCGTCCCCCCATCTTAATTAACTTCTAAACTAAGCGAGTGTAAATTTTGAAAAAATACGTAATGTAGATCTTAATAAATACTTTCAACAAAAAATGTTTTGAACGAGATTGAACTAGTAGTTTTTGAGATATAGCACATTTTCAACAACCGTAAACATAACTTTGTTCTTCATACAAACACTATGAAAAACAAAGTTATATTTGCTGTCAACAAAATATTGTGGTATTTTAGCCAAGTAAATTTCCCAGTTCGAAGGTAACCTTACACATGGAAATACCTTCTAATACGCCATTTCGGAGAAGACATTAACTATCACAAACTTACGGGCAGAGTGATTTGATACAACTTGCTTGCTTGCTGCATAAGTGAACCGATTAACTTGATAACATCTTGTTGATGTCATAATAGAAGTGTCTACCAGTAGGTACCTATGTGTTGAAATTCTAAAATTCTTTATGGGCTGAAATCGTTACCGAGGATCACAGATAAATCCTCATCAGCAGAAAATTTCATACCAATCATAGTCCTTTGCGAACAGGTATAAAATATTAAATGCCAGGTTTCATGACAGAAATCTGCTAGTGGAAGCTTAATGATAGGAAAACCGTAGACGTAACATGAAAGGTGTATTAATTTAATCTTATAAGAATGAAAAGTGTAAGAAAAAAACAAGATTTTGGGTACATTGTATGATTTAAAGATTACCTTATCAAACTTTAATAACTTGTTCGATGTTTAAATGAATGATGAATGATGTTTGAATTTGAGTCACCTTACTTTAACCTGACAAAGCTTTTTTCAAAAGCATTATGGGAAATACTGGTTTTTGTTAACACTTTTCGTGACTGTGAACGGCTATAGCCGTAAAACAACAAAAGTTCTATTGGGTCTGGGATACTGCCCTGTAAAGTGTTAATGACCATTTAAAGATGACTAGCAAAACAACTGTAGGTAGTAGCAAACAAATACGTTCTTCTTGTACTTTTATCTAAATTATATACTTATTTTTAGTCCTGTATTTAAAAAAAAACTTTTCTGCTACAACCAATGGTTAACTGGTAGCGACTTGTACTTTATTTTTGTCAGTGCTATTAAGAGCTAAATTAAAATAAAAAAAAACATCTGTTTATTTATTATACGAAGGATTTCGTCCAGCAGCTACTGCAGTCAAAGTCTATTATGTCATTATTATTAAGTCATTAAAAGAAAGTGGAGGTCGCCATTGCCCTATCTGGTGGAGTCATCGTCCTGAGTGACTTAGTTTGCTGATCAGCTGGCATGCATAATGATGATTTTGACTATGAAGTTTCTCAGCTGATTTGTTGGCAAAAATAAGAATTTTCAGCAAAAAAGATTTGTTAAAACATTCTCTTTGAAGTCGGAAAAGTATGATAGAAATCGAAATACAACACTTTTTTACAAATTAACTTTTCACGAGTTTATAAATTTTATCCCGACGTTTTGAACACTTTATATAGCGTACATGGTCCCGGGTAGATTAAGATGTTAGTTGTCATTTACAGAGTTTTGAAGAATTACACTACCGTCACTCAATAATATTAATTAACGGTCCTATTCACGCAGAAAGAGCCAATAGTGTCTTGTGATCTTGCAGTGAGTGGTCTAGCTTCGGTCTTAGAACTGGATCCCATGCTGGTGGAAGTTTCCAACCATCTTCTCTGTTGAAATTTGGATCACTCTCTGCAATATCACAAGACACAGTTAGCTCTTTCTGCGTGGATAGGAACGTTAATTAATACTTTTGAGTGACGAAAGTGTAATTTTTCATAACTCTGTAAATGACAACTAACATCTTAGTCTACCCATGACCAGGAACAATTAAAGTGTTTGAAACGTCGGGATAAAATTAATGAAATCGCGAAAATTTAATCCAGATAAAAGTGTTTTATTTCGATGAGTAATATTCGCGTATTAACTTTAGAAACAAGTATATGTTAGAAAAAATGAATTTCAATTATTTTGGATTAATTAAGGTATGAACAGCTTGCACTGTAGGTATGTACACTTAGCACGGCAGTAAAGTGCTATTTCGTTTGCTAGCAAAACCTATCTTAAGTATGCTAAAGCAGCCATAAAAACTATTGGTACCAAAATTAGCCACCTCGTTACTTCAACACAATAGCAAATCACATTCCGTAACTAAAGAATCTTAATGCGTTCGAAATCGGAATATCGATCATCAATCTACATCGGAACTCGTATCAAGGCCGGATCGATTTGGAATCGATACCATCTCGAGATTATACTGATATCATCGACGGGCCCCAAGCAAAGGCACTTAAGTAACTAATTTCACTTTTAAAGTGTAATATTAAACGTCTTATATGCCTCAATTCTTACTTAAAAAATATTAAATTGCAGAATAAAACCCCTCAGTTAAAATATAAAATTGGTAAGTACTTGCGTGTTTTATACCTGCATATAACATCTTGACGCTACAAGTTTTTAATTTGCATCGATTTTGTTTTTATCAATTGAAGTAATTCTCCTTTATTAATTACCTAATGCTCTAAGCTATTAGTAGCTTAGAGTATGTTGTAGACTGTTGGTTTCAGTAAGGTTGACATCATAAACCGACTCCAAAAAAATGTTCTCTTAAATAGAAAACTGAATGCTAACGCCTTCCTTTTCAATTCCTTCATTTTAAGCTTTTCAGTAAGTTCTTTGAGGATGATTTATTATTATTTCATGATTTTTAGTTATTTTTTAAAACATTTATAACTCAAAAACCCTAGAACGATTTTGATGAAACTTACACTGTACCTGATTGTAATAAAAAAAACATCTTGCTATAACTTCTCGTTTTTGAAAAATCCTGAGACAAGCAATCAAATATACATTTACAATACTTTGCACACATGCTAGGAAGCCTCCTTTTTTAACTCTGCAAAACTTTTTTTTAAGTCGGTAAAGAAAAAAATTATGACTTGGACACTTATTCTCATCCGCCGTCAGTATTGTACCAAGATCACGACTCTGACCTGTAGTTCAATAGATTATTACGTACAATATTCGGGGAGGTTTAAAAAAGCTCGCGATGAGTGCCGATACTGATCACAATGGACCTAGTATCTGGAGCAGTGATAGAGTTATCGTATGGGAGTATCTGATGTTTCATATTGCTCTTTACTTCTAATGACTGGCCATTAACGTCATTACCTATCTGTTGTTACTCAATACGGAAAAATTTTGGATACAATTCTTATTTATGATAAGGTTTTCTTAAGGTCGCTTTAATAAAAGGTTAAGACGTATCTACTCACTTAAATCGATGACTTTCGAAATAAAGTATTGCAGGAATGAGAACAGCATTGTATCATTGGTTTGTCACAAAATTGTAAATACAGAGTAATATACCAAAAATATGGGTCGTCAAATCTTGATCAATAATATGAAATTAAGACATAAATGTGGGTTTTATAATCGGTGTTTAAAATTTCAAATGAAGTAAGCTTTTAGACAAAGCTTGATGATTTTTTTTATTCACAGTTCGATACTAAACAGAATAAATGCAAGAATCTATTTTAAACAAAATTATCATATTTTTTAATTCTTTAAATGGCTATTACAATATGCCGCAAGAAAAAATTGCATAAGTTTACCCAAAAACTCCAATTTACTAGACTTTTCCCACAAGTGTGCTTTTGACCACTTATAAAAATCAAACAAAAATGCGCGCATGCAAAAAATTGCCCTGCCGTTTTCCTCTAATTTTTTAGGAAAGCTATATGTGGGTAAAAGCATTTCTTTTTTGAGTAACAGTCCACGTCAGAACGTGGGGGGCGTCGGCAAAAAAATCACAAAATAATGCGTACCTCGCCGATACATAAATGCGGTCAATATCGATGTAGCGTCAACACAAATCTGTTTGTAAAAAAATACACAAATGAAAACTTTCACATTTTCTTTGTTGCAAGACGGGCACTTCAGAACTCTATGTTTTTCAAGTGATTGACAGGATTATGTGAAGCTTTCTAAGTAATACCGATACGTTTGCAATCCATGTGTAACATGACCGGAGTAGGATAAATACTAGTAAATGTTTATATTGTAAAACAAACAAGAAGAAATAAAACTAAGACATGCAACATAAAAAAATAAGTTAAATATTAATTATTATAAATATTTTACTATTATATTCAAAAACGAAATCGTCTCCTTGCGGCAAGGAGGCTATGATGCTGGCTGCGTTGCCGCGTTGGATAGTTATGCTAATCCTTTGAGCTAGTAACCAGCCAGTATTATTATTGGCTGTTACAGAATTTAATTTTGACGTAATTGTGTATTGTTATTACATCATGATTTTTGCGAGTTTCGTATGAATTCTACCGACCCTGCTGTCTTTACTAATAGAAAAATATGTTTTTCTGTTTTCTGCAGTCAGTACAGATCCCCACTGACCGCTGAGGCGGCGCTGCAGTAAGATATCTCGTATAAACCCACGAAATATGAGCGCCGACGCGCACGCGTTCCTGCCGTAACGTATGATGTACGTAACTTAGTACGTGAATAAGATCAAATCGTCAGATATCATGACAAACAATATCATGGGGTGTGTTTAGCAGAAAACGGCTGGAAAGAAAATGTCTAAAAACTAAGCGCTGACCGGTAAGATTAACCTCAGCGCATTTTTCTGCCTTAGGTAAGCCGAGTTCCGCTGAAAATAGCCATAAGCTCGACGTAGTTGCTTTGAAATCGAGATATTACTTAGCGATTTATTTTCTGTAATCAGATGTCCTAGGATAACTTGTCATTGATTTTGTATTTATAGACAACAGCACGTCAAGGTAAACACTGCGGTATCTTATGCAGTTGTGATAAGGGCTAGTTTGCAACAAAAGTGGGTAACCTGATGAGCTGGCGACGTACTTAGCTTACACAGAACCCCGTACTAATACAAAGTAAGCATTATTATGGTTTTACTAACATACTTATATAACGTCACAGTTGAGTTCATGTCAATACGAAGAATGCTGTACGAGTATGATAGAATTATGTTTATTTTTGATACTAGCGGTTTCAGCAAAATTTGTCCTCCCCCGGCTCCCCTTTAGGGGTTTTAACCTACCCCACGCAAAAACACAGTTCTTGAGTAATACGTAGTAATAAAAAGTATCTTATGTCCGTCTTCTGGTTCTAAGATACCTACCCACCAATTTTCACCAAATTGGTTTAGCCGTTCTTGAGTTATAAATAGTGTATCTAACACGACTTTCTTTTATCAATATACAGGGTGTTGTTTTGGTCAGCGACGAGGAACTCAGGGACGGCTGTACAAACGATACTAATGCCAAAAAAAATTTTTTTTTTAAATGGAAAAAACCCACAAAATCATTTTTATGCGGTACAGCGATCGAGTCAAAACCACCAACACCAGGTATCCTCTTCGTAGTTTACAAGCTACGGCGCAGTATTTCGTAGAAAAGCGCTAGCTACTTGCTAGGTTGCGAGTTTTCTCATTCATTTTGAAAATTTTTTGAATGTTGTGAAGAGGTTTTCTTGTATAAAACTTGCTTAGAATTTAAACAAATCATTTTTTTCCGAATAAGCATAACTCAGATTATCATCCCTGAATTGGATGCCACTGACCAAAACAACACCCTGTATATTTCTTTATACTGGTGACACTTTGCACGAGTGTATTAAGATTTTATGTAACTAAACCATTCACAAATCTAATTGTAATGAAGTCTGTTAAGAAGTTTTTTGAGAAAAAGCAAAAGTAAGACGCGCTAAAAGTCTCTATTTTATAAATATTTTCTTACGGAAGCATTAGTTTGAATCTAAGTACTGATTTTATTTCAGGAATCAAATATCTTTTATCTATCCCGATAGTTATAAAGATATTACGCGAGTTAATCTGTACCCCTCAATGACTCTCCCGCTGTTTTCTCAAGTTAACCACTTGGACTTATTAAATATACTTAAGTACGCAATGTGGAGTTTATGAAGCGACGCATGTGCGGTGGATGACCATAACACGCAGACTCACAGCTAATGCGACCGATGGGGGGCTAAGAACTTTTAGAACTGCCAAGCGACAATATACAGGGTGACTTTTTTATCAGTACCGAAATTTTGTTTAAAGACTCCACTGATGAATATGAACAACTTTTACTATGGGGCAATAGTGAAATCGAGAAAAAAAAATCAGCTGTCCCATACATTTTGACCGCGCGCCAATTGAACTTTTGTATGGAATAGCTGATTTTTTTTTCTCGATTTCACTATTGACCCCATAGTAAAAGTTGTTCATATTCATCAGTGTAGTCTTTACACAAAAATTCGGTACTGATAAAAAAGTCACCCTGTATTACTCGGATCAGAGATTTGGTTAACTGGTAGAGACGGCTTTTGGCATTAAGTCTGTGTAAGTACAAAAAAAATTTGTGTGCACGAATTTTTTTAAAGAGAAACGAGGCGAGTCTCTCCAGGCAACGTTGAGATTAGTTAAAGACTAAAAAAAATATTGTACTTACAACTGTTGATATCCATATACTCGTATTTAAGTTTTTTTTTTCGATGTTGCTTTAACGTTCAGGCGACTTTAGCAGCGCGATGGTTTTACGACCACGATAAATAAATGGCAGCAGCGCCGCTGTTTTTTTTGTATGGGCATCCACTGCTGACGTGCTACTGTTGCGCTGCTGTCGCTCTAATACGAAGACACACTTAAGGATAGTTCTAAAAGTGATTATTTCTAATATATTTTTTAATTGTATTGCAAAATCAACTTTTAACTCAATTTGATATTTAACAATCAGTTATAAATCACCCTTATAAAAACAACTTCATAATAAATGGTCGACGGACGGCTGAATACCTCAGACTGGCAATCTATCAAAACGATCTTACAAAATTAAAAAGCTCTAACACTAGCCACGTCTAGACCGCTTTTTGTCTATGCTAGAAGCACCCGAAGTCTCCCAGAGACAATAATAATAAACAAAACAAGAGCTTGTCCGCAGTTACCGTTCTACCTCATACTTGGAAGACAACTACTTAAACTATGAAGTTAGCACAAAAAACAAATGGTCAGTTTCTGCCAATAAATCGAAAAGTTAGCTCATGCCATGTCAAAGATAGCAAGCTTACTTCAATCTTATATTTAATTCCCGAAAATTGAATAATACTACTTAAAAATATTTTTTGGGGGTTGGACCTTTCGCACCACAAGTTTTTCGGACCACAGGGCCAATTGCCCAAGTGCTGTTTCAGAATAGGGTTATTCGCACAGCAGTGGTCTATGAAATTGGTCGTCAAAGATTCATTGAGCGATTTTTGCACTGCTAAGCAACTGGTGGTGCAAATGACCCCATCTTTTGATTTGGTTTGGTTGATTTATATCGCGGTGCGAAAACTTTGCAGTGCGAAACGCCCCAATACCCGTCTAGAGGGGTACGCGTCTCGGAACTACCTTAGAAACCGTTAAGCATGTAATACTGATGTGACTGTTGTAGATAATCACGATCTGTCTTAGTTTACAAAACCTACATTAATATTATTTTCTGTCATAAGACTGTGCAGTTCCGTAGAATGTACATGTGTGTTGCACACACAACCACTTTAATGCTTCAACACCCGAGCGGTTGCAGGCAACCGCATAACAATAGAATTTGCATTGTGTCTCGTTCACATACGCTTGAGGGATTAAGTAATCTGTATACTCGATTCAGAATTGGTTGTCATAGACGAATTTAGTTTTCGAAGACATTATTTTTAAAAAAACAGAGACATTATTAATTAATATTAGATGATGATTTCTAAATAAATTTTCTACCCAAGTCCCAAGTTCGGGTTTTCAGTGATTCCTTCCACGTTTGCGGACAGTTTATTTGGCCTGCCCAGTTTCCGCCCGGCCCCACTTTTATTGGCCCATATTTATGCTCTATGGAAAAACTTCCCCGTAATATGGGACTGTGTTTGTTGACAACTGTACTGTGAAATTAAAATAGAATCTTCGCCGATATTCAATGTTGACGCTTTTGTTTGTTGGAAATGATGTGGAAGGATGGCTTTTACTTGAATGGTTACAGGTAAGGGTGAATTTTGTCGAAAAGATATGTATACTTACTGTATTGATTGAAGTTGATTATTACATCTACAGTGAAAAGCTCTTTTACTGTTTTTTTTTAAATATTGGACACCAATTACGTACATTGCTCTGACCCCAAAGCTAATAGCCAATGCACTTGTGTTATGGAAATCAGACACAACGGTGGTACCACATCACCCAGACCCGAGACAAAATATAAAATTATGGTTTCCACATTGGCCCGACCGGGAATCAAACCTGGGACCTCGGAGTGCTTAGCCACTACACCACGATGGTCGTCTGTTTTAAGTTTTGTTTTAGGGTTTACATAAAAACCATACAGATCAAATGTGAGATATTTGCACCCGCGCTCTATAGTTCGTCCGTCTGTTAAACTTAATTTCTTTTATGTTTATAAGTATAGCGGTCCCAGCTAACTTTGTTTCCCCCTATGTCCTATTTGAGGCATAGACGAATTCAACAAAATAGATGTGATGAAAATCGGTCCCACCGTTCTCGAGTCGTAAGTTATGTTATTAACACGACTTTCTTTTGAGTCTATGTAACAGGAAATGAATATGAAATTAAATTCGTCCTTACTTACAGTTCCTGGAAATTGTATATAATTCCTAATAGCTGGAATATGTGATGTAAATTTGATCAACACATTTCCTGGGAAATTTATACATTTCCTACATAGAAATTGGAAATGTACTTTTACTTACTAGTCTCAATGAGAGCCTTAATAAAAATATTGATATTTGAATTGGTAAGTAGTAAAAATACTGTGTGATTATAATTGTCTCAATGAGACATTTAATAAAAACTATGATTCTTCATTGTGATTTTTTTATGTTATTCACACTAAGCGTACATTTTATACATTGATACGATATAGGAATTCTACAAAATTCCTAGGAAATGTATACATAAATAATATCTTAATTAATATTTTATACATTTCCTCAATAGTTTCGGAATTATATTAGGTACATTTTTTAGGAGTTGTATGCAATTCCTAGAATTCATACATTATCTATATCATATATAGTAGATAGAGATAGAAGATATAGGAAGTAATAATAAAGCTGAAAATAAAGTATAATAACACACATTGAGATCACGACTCTCAGCAAATAGCAAAATATCAGATAAAAAAAGATTCGCACAAGGATGAACATGGTCTAATTATGACACTATATATTTTTTTGTCAGTTTCAAAGCTTAACAAAATAACCGATGACGTAGCAGCACTAGTTGCAACATCTACAGTGGAGTGAATTATCCTAATGAGCCTGGTCGTCCCCAGCTGCGCATTTCTAACGCGCACGTGCGGAATGAGGAATTATCTTCCGTATACAATCCCGTAGTAAGACAGCAAAATATCAACATAAATACATGCAAATCTTAGGTGTGACTTCATTGACTAAGATTTTGCTTAAAGACACTGTATCCATGGTTACGATCTACTACTAGCACTAGCCCAAAATTGTCCCGAAGCTGTGGTAGGGTTTATATTGGGACGTGTAAAAGTGTCCTCAAGGGGCCTATTTGCATAAATAAATGACTTTTATGATCTGAAATCGCGCCTTTTTTATATTTTCTACCAATTTGAGCGCTGTACGTCAAAATGAAGCACTTTCGGCTATAGACAAAAAGTTGGCGTGATGTAGTCCGGTCAAATTAGACATCCAAGGTTACAAAAAATCCCACCTAGCTGAAAATTGGTAGGATTGCTTAAAACACCATCATAAATGAAATGTAGAAAGTCCCCGTCGATCCGATACCTGGAAAAAAAGTTACTCGGGGTCAAAAGTCACAAAAACGGGTTTTTCGCGATTTTCAGCAAAACGGTAATATTATCATAAAATTAGCCACGACAAAAATTGTAGAGCAGATAAATATCTACAAAAAATGTATAACGATCCAAAAAGTTGAAACTATTGAATAATAAAAGATACTGGCAACGGTTGAAAATGATAAAAGTGATAAAAGCGGTGTAAGTTTAAAAAACAATAGGGGTATATAACAGTTTTTCCGGCGCAGGTGGGAGTAAAATTTGAACTGATTCTAATGTATTGTCGACTAACTTTCAACCCCACTCTTTTGGGTCTAGCTGATAACCAAGCCACACTTGAACTTGGTAATATACCCGAAAAAGATGTTGATGAGCAGCCGCTGAGGTTGGAAGAAGACAAGCTAACTGCACTTGTTTTTTATTTCGGGTATTTTTAACGAAACATGCATATCGCAACTTATCTAAGCACGTAGTTTTTTAAGGAGCTCCATACATAGAGAGAAGACCCCAAATTCCGTTGGTGATAACTTCTTCTTGAGTTACCCGACGTTCTCATAATTATAATATTTTATATGTGTAAGATACACTGACCGATAGAATAATATTTTTACTTGTATTACAGCTTCAGCGATGTATATACGTGGTGTACTTATACATATTATGACGATTACAACTTTTTCAACTTTTTGGATCGTTATATGTCAAAAACGGTGGCTCTTAGGAAGAAAAGTATGTAGACATTTTTTGTAGATATTTATCTGTTCTACAATTTTTGTCTGGCTAATTTTATGATAAAACTTACCGTTTTGCTGAAAATCGTGAAAAACCCGTTTTTGTGACATTTGACCCCGAGTAACTTTTTGTCCAGGTATCGGATCGATGGGGACTTTCTACATTTCATTTATGATGGTGTTTTAAACAATCCTACCAATTTTCAGCTAGGTGGGAATTTTTGTAACCTTACCCCTATTTTTATGTCTAATTTGACCGGACTAATGAGTGGCAACACAAATGAGTGAATGATAGAGAAAAAAATTGGAGTGTCAGTTTTGTTGGCTAAGGCAAATTTTCGTCAAATTTAAGGCCACTTTTGGACAAGTTTTCTAATGATATACGTTATGTTCTTTGAATTTATTTAGAAAGACAATGTATATTGCTAATGGAATCAGTTGAAAAAGTGTGTGTCATCGCTTTGGTTTTCAAAATAAATAGTATTTTCGAAAAATGGAAAAAATGATATTGGTCATATTTAACCGTGTTTCTTAGGATATTTTTTATACACGCACAAAGCTACATTCTTCTCTTGAAAATGCCCAAATCATTGTGTTTCAGCCTTGTAGCGCATCAGAAAATCGAATTTAGCGCGCATTGATGGCATGTCAACGACATAAGGACGGCAGCTACACCCGTGTCTTGTGTTCCGAAGGTGAAATGGGACTGGTGGAATTAAATCGTCTTTCGCACTCTTCCCGTAATGTTATCTCCCCTATAGATGACCGAAGGGTAGGCTACTTTGGGCCTATGTTCTAAACTTAGTACTTTACGCTCATGTAGTTCAGTATCCAGTTCATAAGTAACAAAAATGTTCTGAAAGTAAGTTGTCACGATCTAGGAACAAATATTAGTATTATTATTATAAAATCACAGAAATATATGTAGCATTATTCTTTCAGTTCTAGCCTAGCTAGTTTAAGCAAAATATTGTAAATGTGTGTAAACTTATCATCGAGAAAACCAAAAAACTGTATTTAAAAAAACAATACAATACATTTCTATTTTAGAAATTGAGTTGGTTAGTTGACTTTGACCTATCCTACTTTTGTATTGTCTGGAAGTACTCGTACTAGAGTAAAGTACTGGCTGAGCCCAAGACAAAACAAACAAAAAAGCAAACAACAATGGATTGAAAACAATTCGCGTGTGTTATTTTCCCGGCAATTTACCCATAATTTAGGGAAAACGAAAACCCTCGGTATTTTTCGAGAGCCACAAAACTTGATCCCATACACAAATAGATATTACGTTACCTAAATGTACGGCGAATTGTTTTAATTTGCTCTCTGTTTGAGCAAAATAAGAGTTAAATTGTTGCGGCTTTTATTTCTTGACTAGTCAGTAAAATAAAAGATGTTTCTTTTAAACAACACAATTATCAATACTAGGACTTAAACGTCCGTTTAAAAAAATATACTAAAAAACTTATTTTGTTACCATTTTTTAAGGTAAGTAATAATGTAGAGTTTAAACACCAAGATCACCCCTTAATATAATTTTTATTTAAGCAATATACAGGATGACTTTTTATCAGTACCGATATTTTGTGTAAAGACTCCACTGACGAATATGAACTGAAAAGACTCCACTGACGATTTCGCTATTGTCCCCATAGTAAAAGTTGTACATATTCGTCAGTGGAGTCTTTACACAAAATATCGGTACTGATCGATATTTTGTGTAAAGACTCGAAGATCGATCGATATCGGTATAAAAAAGTCAGTCAAGTCTGTATATTTCGTGGATACTTCTTGGCCTTTTTTTAACCAATTTCAAAAAAGAAGATTTAGCTGAATTACTCTTTGACGAACTAAAAAAATACATTCCTCAAAGCAGATTTACACTTATTAGATTATAAAAACCCGCAGTTAACCTTTCAGAAGAAATACATTAACACCTCGCGACTGTAAAAAGTATTTGAGGATTTAATTTTAAGCCTTAATACACAATTTATTACTGCACACTTGGGGATCGTTAAATTGCGAATTATTACCAGATGTTCTGATGCTTCACTAAAAGCTGCTAAAGATAATGTTTTGGCGAGTTCATTGATTTGTTATGATGTTTTTAAGACCCTACAAAAGCTGTTTGGTAAAATATTAAATTTTGGTCAAGTTTTGGCCTTTGAATTAAAATGTAATAAACACTTATTTGTAAAATTTGACCTTAGTCGTATTATAATTATAGGTCATTTGATTTATTCCACTCTCATACCCAAAATTAATACCAAAGGTAAAAATACTTCCTTCGGATAGAGCAATCTCGCAACATTGATGACGTCACGCCGCCTACGCGTTAAAGTAAGCGCTTGCAAAATTCAACAGGCTTGCTAATGTGACGTTGGCCGAGTGGTATAGGTATACGCCCGAATAGCGTAAGACACGGGGTTCGATTCCTCGTCTGTCACATAGCCAAAGTTGCTTTTTACAAGTGCAATTTATGTTATACCAAAGGTGTTTGATTAAACACATGAAAATCGTTCTATTCCCAATGAGTCGGCATAATATAAAGCGAAACCTAGAAAAAGGCTAGGAACTACATATTATGTATTGAATGCACAGTCACTTAAAAGTATAAGCAAGTTTTTGAACGTGAATATGTAATTTTAAGGGCGCTTTCACATTAGAGCGTCAGCAGTGCGACAGCAGCGGATGCCCTTACATTATCAGCGCGACGGTCGCGCGACTGGGTCGGTCCCACTACACCTATTATCTATTTTATTGCTAGTACTATAGTAGTGGAATAGTATTACCACTGGGTACCAATGGGTAATGGGTATAGTGGGACGGACGAACAATTTTTTAAACGAATATAACATACTACTTGTCAAAAAAGCTTCAAACCCTCATTAAAAATTTTGCACTCCTAGTACACTGACAAGAATTATAAAGCAAAATAAAGGGTTTTAGTAATAAAGACTTTCAGTATCCGTTGGGAATAAAAACTTATTCATTGGGATTTTGTAAGGAATATTACGATTTTTGCGAGTGTATTCCAATATTATTTGTTGGTATCAGAGAGGAATAGATCCTATATTTGCAGTGCTTATTTTGATACATACAGTGGGTAAGAATAACACCCTTTGCACACTGCGGCTTTTAGCAGCGATGCAGTCACGATGCACTATCGATGCAATCGCAATATGCCAACCTTTACACACCTTTACTCCTTTGAGCATCGATACAGTCGCGATGCAGAAGCTGGATGTTGACAAATTATGTACTGTATAACACAACTGCATCGATACTAATGCGCGTTAGCATCGATGCAGTCGCGCTTTTGCATCGATGCTTCTGCGTGACTGCATCGTTGCCAAATTTAATCTGTTCATTGCGTGAGTCGCGATGATTTGGTGCGTTTTCAAAAGACGCGACTGCATCGATGCTAAATGTTGCAGTGTGTAAGGGGTCTAACAGATAAATAATTGGATATAAAGGGTGTTGTTTCGGTCAGCGACGCCCTGCTTAGAAGTGGTTGTACAAACGATACTAATGTCACAAAAACTTTTTTTGTAAATGAAAAACCCATACAATTAATTTATTATTGCGATACTAGCGAGCAAGTCAAAACTTCCAACACTAGGTTCATAGTAGTAGTAGTAGTCGCCTCTTCGTAGCTTACTAGCTAAGGCGTTGTATTTCGTTGATACGCGCGACCTACGCGAGAGGGTGCGAGATTTGCCATTCGTTTCAATTTTTATTTAGAGTTTGTAGAAAGGTTTTATTTTATTAAACTTGCATATAAATTAAAGATAACATTTTTTTATATAAATATGTCACTGGATGTCAATACAAAATCCTGTATGAAAATGACTAACAACAATACACAGTAATGACAATACGACGTAACTTTATTATGAAATAAAATTAATATATATGTAAAAAGAGTTTATGAACCTTTTTAATAATTGAACTGGCTACTATGGCTATAGCTGTAGATAAGATGTCACGTCACTTTTGATAATTTTTGATTTCCTGGAAAATTATGTAAATTTTTCAACAATATACCTAATAATTTCATCGAACTACCTATTCATAAATTTAATGACAAAACTACCCTAATGTCGAATAGGTATTAGAAAATTCAAGACTATCTTAATGACGAAAATGTATGGACAGTCCAGCCTGCACCAAACTGATGTACCTACCTGTTTATTTTGATTTGTATCATTTTTGAGGCAGCTAGTGGTGACTGAGTTTGTTCCGGCGTTTTGTCTCGAAGCGCTAGTAGGGCCCAAAAGCTAAGGAGACATGTTCTTACCCATACGGGCTAAAATTGATTGATATTACACTAATTATTGACGTTCATAAGTGGCATTTTGTGTCCTAAATTGATTAAATTATTTTTGATTTTGATTTTTTTGATTTTGATAGACACTGAAATATTTCAGATTTTGAGTTTTATTGTGAAAATATAACAATTAATTACGAAATAAGTAAACTGTAGAAAACTGGTAATAGAGGCTTTAAATGTAGTTTCTATATTTTTTTTCAGGTAAGATTTTGTTAATAGAAAGATTTTATGTATGATGGAAACTGATGTTAATAAATCTATATTTTTTAGAAACGCAATTTCGCTTTCATTTCAACTCTATACTATTCTATTATATGCTCAAAACATAGTGACAATAGATGGTAGGGAAGTCTTTAAATTGTACTAAAATTTAAGCATGCAAATATTATTGCGCTATTGTATTATCAATCTTTCTTTATGGATTTACATTATAATAACAATTATCTCAAATTCTATTCTACCCTAGACTATCACGCTCATTGTTACAGAATGGGACAATTGTAAATGGTAGGTTATAAAATACATTTTACTGTGGTCCTATCAATTAGATAAACTCGGCCACAATCGCTTTTGGTCGTAAAAGATTATTGGGGATGGCGGTAAATAAATTTCAGATTTAGGGATCCATTGAACAGTGACAAAGTATACGAAATATCTAGATGACAATTCATCAGCGATCCTATTGTAATATTTTATCGAAACAAATATTTTGGAGAAATACGGTCTGGAACCGAATGTAAAATACTGGAGCTGTCGTGAACACTGCAGGAGAGTTCCTCAGTTTCCTCAGAGTCACCTCCATATCTCAATTAAATATCAGCTGCCACTTATAGTTTTGGACGCTATATCACAAATTTAATATCTCTACTAATGCACTTTCTACAACATAATCTTTATTATTTGCCCTCAAAATGATTCATAACGCACCGTCCGCATAAAAACGGATCGACGCGAGTTGACATAGAGCGATAAATGCCAAAAAATCGTAAATTATACCGGTAATACCTTTACAAAATGCGCGCAGTACACACACTTGCATGAATTACGCAGTTTTTGTATGCATCGTAAAAATATTTTCGGTGCGTTTGTCGAATTCTTTTGTGACGACCCTTCGGTTTTATTTTGTATTCTTTGAAATCTGATTTTGGGGTTTTAATGTTCCTGGACGGAGTTTGTCAACGTATCCAGCTTTCAAGTTTTATGTGCAGTATTTTGCTCGGTGTGGATTATTTGAAAGAGAGGCAGTAAAACAGTTTACATGTAATTTTACGTGACAATGTGTGTCGACGAAAAATATGTTGACACTTTACATTTAAACGAGTGACTCATAGGTTATCTTTGCTTGGAGTTTGAAAAATAGATGTACTTCTAATTTATCAGCAATGGTAAAGCCACTACAAAAGTATGCAGTAGATCCACTCCACTTCTTAACTTTTTAGGGTTCCGTAGCCGAATGGCAAAAAAGGAACTCTTATAGTTTCGTCAAGTCTGTCTGTCTGTCTGTTGTCCGTCCGTATGTCTTAGCCACTTTATTCTGTAAAGATAAGCATCACACTATTTAAATTTGGTAGTAAGATGTATCCTGTTGACTGCTTTACAATTCTTTGACAAAAAATAAAAAACAATGATATTTTTTACAGTTTTTTTTAGTGAAACCTATGCCATACCAAGTTTTTACTCGAGCGGTCTGTGGGTCAAGTACACCCAAAAATCGTACAATGCCTTGCGCATACAATATAATAATGCCTTTAGGGCATTGTTGGGGCTGCCGCGATACTGTAGTGCCTCAAGTATGTTCGCTTTCGCAGATGTTGACAGTTTCCCGGCTATACTGCGGAAAAATGCTGGTTCACTGCTTCGCCAAGTTCGCGGCAGCCGCAACAATGTTCTCCAGGTCATTGCCGACAGTGGGGACTGTCCACTTGTCGCTCATTTATGTGATGTCACTCGTTCCCTTTTAGTTATTAAGTACTAACATTAGATGATACATTTTCATGATTTTACTGACACTATGGATCGTTGTTGTCCGATTAATAAATATATTTTTTTTAATTTTTTTTATGCATGTGCGGTGACTACGGATAGGTCTCTTAAAATGACATGAAGGTTCCTAAAACCAGTTTGTTTTAAAATCTAGCGTTTCATAGCCAGACGCTTCCAAAATGGTAAAATGGGCGTCCCCGCCCCTCCAATTTCTAAACTAAGCGAGTGTAAATTCTGAAAAAAATATATAATGTTGATTTTAACAAACACTTTCAACGAAAATTGGTTTAGTCGGGATCGAACGAGAAGTTTTTGAGATATAGTACATTTCAAACAACCGCAAACATAACTTTGTTCTTCATACAAACACTATGAAAAACAAAGTTATGTTTGCTGTCAACAAAATATCATGGTATTTTACTAAGTGGAAGTAAGTGGATTCCCTAATTCAGTTACAGTTGGCACGGAACCCTCAGTGCGCGAGTCCAACTCGCACTTGGCCGGTGTTTAATGTACGCACCAAATACTACAAAACAAATACATACTCGTATAGTACTGAGCTCTTTCATATTTACTTATAACATCCAAATGAAAGCTTATTGATGATTAAATTATGATTCGCTAAAGATGCTAATAAAGGGAGCTCCAGCTGCACATATTTCTTTACGACATATAAATTTATAAATTTGGACACCAATCACAAACATTGCTCTGATCCCAAAGTAAGTTTACTAATGCACTTGCGTTAAGGAAGTCAGACATAACGGTGGTACCACAACACGCAGACCCGAGACAATAATAGAAAATTATGTTTTTCACATTTACCCGACCAGGATTCGCCTTAAACCCAGCGTGCTTAGACACTACACCACGGGGGTTGTCAAAAAATCGTCATAAAATACATCAAATCAAGCAAATTCTTCATGTCCTAAATCTGACATACAAAAGAGTTTGATCGCTCTACCACCTTACGCCACGACTAATGCTGAGCGCCTTTTTAACTCAGGTGTACCTACTTTTAGAGTCGATTTCACCAAAATTAGTCAAGGAATATTTGTTGAATATAATGCAAAATGCCTAATTTAAAAACGTCACTTATTCGTCAGATATAATTTACGAGTATGTAAAGTCAGTTTAAAAATTGGTCGTTTCATGCTTATTCAGTCGGAGAAATCTTATCTGACGTTGCTTAAATATACCCTTAGTTTTTTTTTCTGTAATCTCTTATAAATATTATTCAATCGTTTAAATTTGTTTTATTAAATTTAATAAATTGGGCCGAAAAAAATATTTTTCTTCCTTTCTCATTTCTTACCTACTGACTCTGGGTATCTTTAACAATACGTTCTATCGACAAATGTAAGCCATTAGTATCGAGGTCAGTACATCCCCGCTAATATACTGGGTTGTATTTTCTGTCCTTTTGTCTGTGTACATCGTTATTGCCATTATCTTCGGTAATGACATTGGGAAATGAGTGTACTATCTCAACTGATATCGCAAGGTTGTGTTCTGATGTTCCTTGCCTATTTTGGGACTATTCGGTTATACCTCTATGAAGGGAAAATATATTATTGACAATAAGGAGCCTCTATTTCTTATGTAGATTATAGGATAATGAAATTCTTAATTATAATTCTTCTTCTGATTTTGGGTAATGGCGCCCCATCACAACAGAAATAGACCAGGGATCATATTTTAGAATCTCTCGCTTGAATATTGTGTGTGATTTTTGTTTGAAAACGAATTTAGATATAAATGGAAACCATGCAAATTTTCACGTTAATACTCACTTGATTCAGTTATCTTGTTTTTTTAATTGCACAAATGAGATAATTTATAACTCAGAATTTAATCAAGATTGTTTTATGAATTTTATTTAATTATATATTAAATGAGTACAAAAACAATATTTCAATACGCTGCGGTTTGTAAACTTCTGAATTGGTAGATATTTTTGAAACATGTGCAATACAAGAGACCGCAAAATTTAATTTTGAGGTTGATCATAAAGTGAAAGTTTAAGTGAACCTTAGACGCAGTAACAAAACGAGGTCTTCTTGAAGTATGCTTGTAAGATCTATGGGGTCAACAAAAGCAAAGAAAATCATATCTTCACCATTCCTACCCTATATAAACCGACGAACACATTTCATATGCCACGGAACAGACACACTGCTCTTTTAACTGCTTCAATACAACAATATTATTTGTTAGTTTCATACCCCCATTTCAATATTTAAAGTCTCATACCATATAATCGATTTTCAACCTTATCACTGAAGAAATAAGGAGATATTGAAAACAGGGAGATGTTGGCAACGCAGACAGGTCACGAAGTAAAACTGCATCGGAATATCTATAAAAATAATTGGTTTACGATCTTGCTCCACAACTGTCAGAGTGTGCCTTGGTTAGGTTTATTTCTGCGGTTTAAATGCGTTCCGTTTGTACAATCAGCTGTTTGTTGCTAGCAGGTAACGTTCCTGGTTTGGAGGCATCGTATATCAGGTTTACGATAATAATCATTATTGTTTTAACTAAAGACCTACGTATATAAATATGACACTGTGAGTGTTAAAAACTTTCTGAACCTGCGTATATTACAGTTGAAACTAGTCATCTCTCTAGTGATAACAAAACTGCAGCTAAATCATGTTATGTTAGTATAACCTTATAAATAAAAGCCCAAAGTTGTATACAACACGTTTATTACGTCACGACAAGGTCAGTTATAGCAATAGGATAGTAATTTATCATAACAAGCATGTCTTATAAGCTAACAGTTTAGAACTTTTTTGTCGCGGTTTAATAGAGTTCAGCGCCATCTATGAGTACGTTGGTGAACTTAAATTAACTTATAATCAACCTTGGTGGATACATCGGTAGTCAGTACTGTGCCGATTGCAACCTTTCTGCGTAGACCAAAGTTAAATATATACGATTTTGGCATTCCAACTTCGTATCAAATCACACCACGACTATAAAGATGCCTTTTGTGTTCCTTTAAAATTAGTATGTCTTCACCAAAAAGGTATATTCAAAATTAAGCTTATTTGTACATCAGGATAAAGACCAACATTTGTATTCCAAGTTCGATTGGTATGCTTTTCGTTTCCAATTAAAACCAGCACAGTACTTAAATCATAAAACGTACTTTTAACAAACTCAAATAAAAGACCGGATAAAACGGCAAACTAAAAATATCAATCAACACGAAGCACGTTTAAGTCTAAAGCATGCCGTTTCTAACTAGCAACGATCGGCCCTCAGGGTTAGCTTTACAAAAGTTAACGTATCAATTATAAACAAACACAGCACATAAAATTGGAATCGCTGGCGGCCGTGCTGTACAATTGACCGGTCAATGTTTGTGGTGTGAGGTAGAAGGTGAAGCGAATGTCAGAAAATTTCATCATTACCATTTAGCCAAAGGACGTCCACTGCTGAACATAGGCCTCGTCGCTAAAGATTTCTACAGTCACCGGTTGCAAGCGGTCTGTGCCATTACCATCCGTTTACGAAGTAAAAGAAGTCTAATGAAAATTGCACAGCGCCTCTAGCGGTCACTAACAGAACTAAAATTTTCCATACAAAAATTGACGTCGTCGCTAGCGAGAAAAACCGTCGTCGCTAGCGAGTGGTCATGGTAACGGTAGTGCATCTAGTGTGACTCTGCGATCTTCGCAAGGTTGTATGTCTATCTTTTCGCTGGACGTCTGAAATACAGAACCTTTATGACGTGATGAAAATGTGACTTTTCCAAGGCAACTCTTGTATTGACAGAACCTACAGGTAACGTCACTATAAAGGGAGTACTATCGAAACTATAATACTGCGCGAAAGAGTTAAAAAGAAATCGGTAATTCAGCATGAGTAAGAAATGTCAACGAAGAAGTTTTTGAAATAAGCTTCAATGCGTATGTAGATAAGTAGCAAAGTAATATGAATTGCAACTTATTACATTTGAAATTAGGTATACTTTAGAAAATGAACTCGTGTGTTACATTCACACCTAACGTTAAGCACGCTGGGTTCAATGCGTTGTCGCTCCGTGGTCTCCGGTTCGAATCCCGGTCGGGTGAACGTAGAAATCAGAACTGTCTACTTTGTTTCGGGTCTGGGCGTTGTGGGTACCTCACTTGTTTCCGAATTCCCTAACACAAGTGCATTAGCTACTTACTTTGGGATCAGAGCAATGTACGTGATTGGTGTCCAATATTTGTATAAAAAAGCAATAGTTAGAAAGTTTTGTTTCGGTTTAGTTCAGAAAAAAGCCTGTCAACTTCGCTACTTCTTTCAGAATAGCAAAACCATCCAATTCCGATCGTTCTAAAACTATTTGAATATGCCACCTATACACTAGCTTATCACTTGGGTCTATCAGGGTAATACCATTCGACGCACTCCACCAGACCTTTGTAACAATACCCAACACGATCCGACCGGTGGACTCCATTGTTTTATCCCGAATACCGATGGACTGAGTACACTGCCAGCCAAATTAAATTCGAACCTGGCCGTAGTCGAATTTTGAGAACTGATTGGTTCTGGACTATATTGGCTGTAACTGTAAGCTGATTTTGGACGGTTCTGTAAAACTGACGGCGTGCGTTGAATTGAAAATGGGAGGGTCAATGTTGTAGGAGACAATTTTAAATGAAAACAGATGGATGATTCGCGTAAAGACATTCATTTTGGCAAATATATATATAACTGAGGAAGGATTAAAATCGACTATTAATAGCCTATACCTATTCAATTTATATTGTAACTAGCACAATCAATTTTCAGTTTTCAGCATTCACTATCAATTAAAATAAATGAAATTTATAAAAAATACTTATGCTATCCAGTAGGAGCAAACAACAGTAAAAAAAAACAACAAAATTCTCTTTAATCTCAGACAACAGCTCCAATATCAAACAATTCCGCACAAAAATGCAGTCAACGTTACTTTTACAAAATGGATTCATCAAATTCGATACCCTATGAAAGTTAGGTACACTGCGCCGAATGTTGAAAATTTGAAATACATACTTCCTGCAGCGAATCGCCGGAGGCATTGGAATAGCGAGCTATTCGAACCTGCTGCATTTTTCAGGTCTTTTTTTATTCCGAACTGTACACCAGTTTACACTTCACGAAATATACAATTGGACGTGAAAATGTTGCTGCGCTTTTCTCCCTTTGAGAGTAATAAAGGTTTAATTATTCAGTACAAATGTAACCCACCTTTTGAGCGCAATTGTTGTCGGGTGAAAAGGAAATCGAGCCTATGGCAGATAAAATATGAAGGTATAATAGGTAGGTAGTCTGGGTGTTGTGGTACCACCGTTGTGTCTGATTTCCATAACACAAGTGCATTAGCTACTTTCTTTGGAATGAGAGCAATGTATGTGATTGGTGTCCAATATTTATTATATTTATTTATAATAAAAAGAATGCAAGGGAGAAGCGTCAGAATTTATTAGATTTGGAATTCAGTCAAACGCTAAGTCAGTTTATACCATAAAATTATTATCCCTTTGGAATAGAACGACAAAAGCGAGATGTCACTATCAGCAAACTGTGTGATAAAAAGAGATGGGTAGCAGAACCATTTTTGTCAGATGTCAAACAGTTGACCGCCCTGAAGAAGCTCGCTGAAAATTACGTGCATTTATTTTTTTATATTTAAAAGTGAAATCGTGTATATTTTGGAGAAATAATGCGTCTGAAACATGGTGACTTGATCGGTGATTGATTGTTATGCATTACAGCGGCATAACCCCAACAAATAATCATTTAACAGGTTGATTAGTCCAAATCGAAGCCTCTTAATATACGACTTATATTTACCAACGCGCTTCAAATTTAAAGTACGCAGTTTCATTATTCTATTCTACAAACGTTAATTTACGTAAAAAATAAAGACAATAACACAGGGAATGTATATCGACGAATATTTTGTATAATGAAATAACATTTAGTTTTACACTAGAGCTGCATGTTCAATATTTTGTGTCGACTTGTTATCTATATGTCTAACAGGGAAAAACAAAAGAGCTTAGTACATTTCATAATAAATGCAATAATATGTATTTTTAGGGTTCCGTAACCGAATGGCAAAAAACGGAACCCTTATAGTTTCGTCACGTCTGTCTTTCGGTCTGTCTGTCCGTCCGTATGTTACAGACAATTTATTCTGTAACTATGAACATCACACTGTTGAAATTTGGTAGGAAGATGTATCCTGTTAACAGCTTTACGATTCTTATACCAAAAATAAAAGAAATAATATAAAACATTTTTTTTGAAGTGAAAACTTCTTTAGCGGCGTTGAGCACTTTTGTGGGATGGGGGAAAAATGTGAAACTCGCGTCAGGACACGTGGGCTGATCGAAAAACCGTAAGACGGTTGGCGAAATTATGGATGTAAGTTGATTTTTCTGAGAGATATTTTTTTTAATGTAATTTAATATAATATAAATTGTAATGTTTGTGTACGATAGCGCAATAAATAAATATTGTATTCTATAAAAATATATTATTATTATTATTATTGTATTCTATCACAAAAATGATAGTACTTTTATATTGATAATAAGAGCAATTCATTCAAAATTATTCCCTAACTATTCCAAAAAATCAAAAATGCACAACGTTGATATTCAAGTTTTCACTTCTGCCGGCACTCCCGGAGTGCATTTTTTTAATTAAACCTATGGGTGTGGGTTGTTTATGTATCGTTCTTAAAATGACATCTAGGTTTAACCATTTTCCTTTAATGTCTAACGTTTGATAGATAGACGCTTCTTAATACCTTAACGGTCCGGTACCCGAGCGGTCGCATGCGACCGCATAACAATAGAATACCTATTGTGTCTCGTTCACATACGCTTAAGGGATTAAGTGAAATGGGCGTCCGTCCCCCAACTTCTAAACTAAGTGAGTGTAAATTTTTGAACATAATATTTAATGTATATCTTAACAAATACTTTCAACAAAAATTAGTTTGGATGGGATAGAACTAATAGTTTTTGAGATATAGAACATTTATCGTCATACATTATACATTACAGTTATCGTCTTTCACCTAGTTATATAATAATATTTTTGTTATAGATTAATAATAATATTGTTATGTCGTGCATAGTGTTTTAGGTCACTCGACCGACCATTTCTAATTGTATTATTTTGGTTGATTGATTGTTACTGTGCCTTTAAAATAAATAAAAAAATAAAAAAAATCAACAACCGCAAACATAACTGTGTTCTTTATACAAACACTATGAAAAACAAAGTTATATTTGCTGTCAACAAAATATTGTGGTATTTTAGCTAAGTGGAAGTAAGTTGATACCCTCATTTTCACGGAAACCTCAGTGCGTGAATTCTATTCGCATTTAGCCGTTTTTTTTTATTTGTAACAGGGTGGTATAATGTACTACAGTCCATAATAAAATTGAAAAAAATCAACGCATCCTTTCACCTTTAGGCGGATTGGGCTACCTAGTTAGGGCTGGACTTAGATAAATTAAGGGCTAGCAGTAATACAAAAACTCTGACTCATGCTTATTTTCAGGTAAACGCTGGTCTTTGTCTATGTTTAATCAATCATTTTTTTTTTGTTGTAAATAGTGAAAGTCAAAGACAAAGCCTTTTTAGTGGAATCATCTTGTTATGAAGTGGGATCATAACATCACATCTCCCCAAACACGAAAGTGAGCGATGTTACTCAATATTTGTATTGAATTAGCACGCCATGAAATCAATAACAAAATGTTTATAATAATAATAAAATTAATATCAAGCCAGATCAAAATTTATTTTAAAGTAAAACTCGTAATAGAAAAACATTTTTCATTTCAAAACCTACATTTAACGGTCGCGCCGTAAATATTCTTTTTCATAAACGCAACGTCAGTTGAAACATATTTTAATTTTTTTAAGCGACAACCCTAATGCTCTTAGTCCGAGCTTTACAAAGCCCGGGACTTGTACTGTCGGCAAAAAAATGTCGAAACACCCGAAAAAAACGTTTTTTTGTTCATCGCAAACCGAAAACAAAATCCTACCTTTGTGCTAGAGATACAGTATTTTTGTCTATGCGTATCGGATATTTTGTAGATTTACCGACGGTATGGAACTGTATTGGAAAAATGTACACGTATTTCGTTGCAGATTGGTAGTGAGAGTGACAATTCTAATATGGTGCACCCGGTTTAAGTGAAGTGAAAAAGTGTCGGAGACTGAATTGCGCTGTCGGAGTAACTTAGGATTGTTTGTTTCTGCTGGTTTTTTTTATTTGCAAACTCTTTTATCTTATATTTGTGTGAGTCAGTTTTTCACAGGTAAATGAAAAACCATCTCATGACATCTGTAGGAAATAGTTAATACTAAATATTAGTCATTTGTTTGACCTTAATAATGGGTGTAAAATTACAGTTTGCAACTAAAATAATGCGGTTGGACATTCACTTAGCAGTCATACAAGTCTTAAAAGGAAAAATGGACGTTTCAATATTAAATATTCAATAGATTTAAAGTTCACTTTGCTGTTCATAAAGAAGACTGAACTTAAAAGAGTATACTATTAAAAATCTGATATAAAAGGATGTGTGATACTTTAAAGGTAAAGCACAAACAAAGAATATTTGGCTTTGTTTCAGATTATTAAAAGCAAACATTACACAAAATATATACAGTAAACAAAATTAAGTTACAATAGTTATCAACTGTTATAAAATAAATTAAAAACAAACTTATTAAAAATGAAATAAGAAATCAAAAGTTCTCGGGACTCGAAACTGCAACTTTCTGGCTATCCAAGCCAAACGCTCTACTGATTAAGCTACAACCGTGCTGTCGGTCTGAACTTGTGAAATTTTTGTTCTCTGTATGTCGTCTTAAGAAAACGTCATTACGCGTTACAGGTTCGAGTCTCGCCCGTGAGCAATTTTGGGTTTCTTATTCATCTTTATGAATACAAAATATGACACTGTGAGTGTTAATACATTCTAAACCAAATCAAAAAGTTACATCAAACAATTACAAGAATCCTACGTACAAAGCTAGTCGGTAATAACTTTGTTGTCTTCCAGGCTTTATCTAGTATAAAGCCTAAAAGAAAAAGTATTTATGACAAGTTAATGAAACAACAGGGGCGCTGAGTGCGTGTCGTACACTTATAACGGGTGTCACTCGGACGAAATCAAAGTGATCTGGCACCGACCCCAACTTTCCAAGTTTTGGTCATTAGTCCGGTATCATCCCTCGCTTGAAGTTATGTTGTAGGAAGTTGAAAAAATCGTCTGAGATAGGTATTGGCTAATCTTTGTTTTATAAAATGCAACTTAACACTTATATTTGGATGGCGATGGAGCATGTGCGTTTAAAATAAATAAATTCATGAATGTCTATTGCTGTGTACTAAAAAAGTAACAGTGAAATAGCTTTAAGGGTTGAGTTTGGTAAAATCCCTGATATAATGTTTCAATCATTTAAAAAAATAAAGAGGAACTTGTCTTACGTTCTCTCCTTTGCTGTCTTATCATCATTAATTCTCGAAGCGCTTGTAGGGCCCAAAAGATAAGTAGACATGTTCTAACCCATAATTATTATTATTTATTATTATTATTATTAGGGCCATAATTGATTGATATAAAGTAATAATTGCCGTTCATAAGTGGCATTTTGTGTCCTAAATTGAATAAATTATTTTTGTCTTTGACTTTGACAACAAGTACACAACAACTTAGGCAATATTTCAAGTGTCAAACTGCGCTCTTGCCCCGCAACATATAGTTTGCAAACAAGCATGATCTCTATAAGATATAGACGAATGTGCTCCGGACTAACTTACCGCAAGTAATGATACTCCTAATTAGGGCCTGTCAAAGTTGCTTTAGGCCGGGCACGAGCGACTGAACGCATCAGAAGCACGATAACAGCAAAATGAATTGAATCTTGAAAATTGTTCAGGTTCAATTTTCGTAAAAAAATACAATTGGCCCGGTCAGCCAAAAGGTTGCTGGTTCAAGTCCCGCTCGTGCGCAAATTTTTGGTTTTTTATTTCATCTTTATGAATATTAAATATGACACTGTGAGTGTTAAAAACATTCTAAACCAATAAAAAATTACAAGTTACGATGCAGGGGACAACAGAAGTGAATGCTATATAAATTATTTATTATTATTTTTTTCTATAAATTTGATTAATTTTTAGTCACTGTGATCTAGTTAGGCCTCAAACGTCGATCTAAATTGATTATTTAGATTGTTTACAAATGTGAAGTTTTTTTTATATCTGTTGATCTTTACCATGTTAAGAATTTAATAAAACTGCGTGATCGATTTTATCAGTTCTGATGGTCAGTAAGTGTTTTTCTTAAAGTGCACTATCAAGATATAAGCGCAATGGTTAGAGACTTATCGATAAGTCTTCGTCTCGTCAATAAATGGGCTTTATTTTTATCCAACACTCCTCCAACTATCCTTAGTCCTCGCCAGCCCTTAACATCTCCCCACACGAATTTATATCAACTTTATTACTTTGACACCAAAGTTCTTTTTCCTCTGCACCCTTTTAAGTCCTCTTAAGAAGTTGTGACGCTTGGCAGAGGCATCTACGACGCTAATTGTCCAGATGAGGAGTGGTATGTCACGTGTTTGTCACATAAGTAAGGTTTCGCGTAATCCCCTGAGTAGAAGAGTAATGAGGTAGTATAAAAACTAACGTCTGTTTGTGGGGAATGATATATTTATTTTTAAGTGGTTAATTTATTTTACATTACGCGAACAAACACACCTAACACCAACATTGGGGATTAACAATTGCATTAACTGGTGCATCCTCCATTTGCCTAAACTAATACTCAAAACGGTTATGGTTCGTACGGTTAGATGCCTGAGCCAGAGTGGCTTAGCAGGAATTTAAAGCAAAATTATTGTATAAAATTCAACTTCATAACATTATGAAGTACATACTTCTGTAAAGTAACGCCTAATTCTAGTAATGATTAATTTTATAATAACGTGTTATAATAACTGGCTAAAATGCATAGTACTTAAAGGATTTTTCAAGGATGGAGTAACTATATTACTATTGTTATTGGGGCCTGAAATGGATTATGAATATCAGTGTCATTGATCGATATGATTCAACCAAGAGCCCTAGGAGAAAGAATAAGAATGACCTTAAGGTTTTTCTGGCAGTAAATGCTTTTAATATTAAATCCACCTCTTTACACAATGTTTTGTTAAAATAAATCAGATAGTTAGTTTTTTTTATATAGTGATACAGATGTTGGGTAGCAGAAAATTTAGTACTGGCAGAAAGCTGAAGATATAGTTTATCCGAAATGGATTTTAAATGGGTAAACTGCGGTGGGTCCTAAACTGAGGTGTATAAGGCAAGAGAAAAGACCACATCATGTACCCTTATTTGGTTTTTATGGAAAAAAAAAACTCCATCAACAAGCCTAGCTCTTAAATTTTCTAATGATGCTTTAGTTATATCTATATAGCCAATCATACCACGAAGTACGACAATTACAAAAGTTAATATTCAATAATTAACTTGCAGTTAAACTAGAAACTGTATTGCACTTTACAAAGGCACTGGAATTAAAAACCAGAACAGTTGCCGAACATATTCCATTCAACCCACACTCGGCATCGCAAAGGTACTTGCCATAACAGACTAACTTATCGATTCCAAAAATGATTTCTTTAAGTAAACCAAGTTACCAACGGTGGTAACACGAGATTTAACTTAGCTCCAACTTTGAAAGTTGTGAATAATTTAGCATTAAGGTATGGTCCCGCGACAACGTATCATAATATGACCGTGCTAGGAACGTATCAGACACGAAAAGCAACAAGATATGCTCTATTAGGCACACTGAACAGATCTACAGCGTTCTGTCTCAACGTTATAGGAAGCGTATTTTTCCGGTGTTGACATGCTCCGAGCATGACACACGACGGTGTTTGTCGGTGATGGAACGGTCTAGTTGGAATAGTTTTTGTTTCTAGCCCGGTCATGTTATGATACGGAGAAGTGGACAAGAACCTTTTATCTTCACTCACAGCCTTCGATTTCTTTGCTTAGGTTCGGATGCCGATAAAGTAGAGTAAGATTTGAGTAACTGGTACAATTAAATATTGATTGTATTGCAGATATTTGATCAGTAAGCGCTTTTAATTTAAAACAAAATGTGTAAATTTCGAACGCATGAATTAGAGAAAATAGCTTCGCAATAAAACAATGCTGTTTTTTTACGGGTAACTAAGTAAATACACATCATCATCATTATCAGCCAAACGACGTCCACTGCTGCATAGGCCTCCCCCACGACTTTCCACAACGACCGATCACTAGCAGTCTGCATCCAATTTGATCCTGCGTTCTTTACAAGGTCGTCTGTTCATCTTGCCGGTGAACATCCTACGCTTCGTCTCCAATCTAGAACTTTCCTGCCCCAACGGCCATCCGTTCTTCGTGCTATGTGCCCTGCCCATTGCCACGTAAGCTTACTGATTCTTGTGTAACACATCATCATCATCATCATAATCAGCCAAAGGACGTCCACTGCTGAACATAGGCCTCCCCCACGGCTTTCCACAGCGACCAGCGGTCTGCATCCAGTTTGATCCTGCGATCTTTTTAAGGTCGTCTGTCCATCTTGTTGGTGGACGTCCTACGCTGCGTCTTTGGTCAAAGGGTCTTCAATCTAGAACTTTCCTGCCCCAACGAGCGATGGAACGGGCTATGCTCGGTGTTTCTCTACAAGATCGAATCAGAAACGAAGAGATACGTAGAAGAACCAAGGTAACAGACATAGCCTTGAGAATCAGAAAGCTTAAGTGGCAGTGGGCAGGGCACATAGCGCAAAGAGTAAATACACACTTATGAATAAATTTTATTACGTTTAGAAGCACTCATTTACGCGCTTTAAAATTAAATTCAGTGACCCATAATAAATCCACAGTGTTTTATTGGTAAGTTGTTTAAATTAATGTAACTTACCATCTTATATTTTGTATATAATAGTTAATAAACTGTACACGGATATGGACAGCTTTAAATTTCTCAAACGTTATTAAATAATCAAAGTCTACAATGGTCTTTGTCATCATACCTCCTTTATTAACTTTAAACTAAAATATAAATCATTATCACGATGACTCTCGTGCGTAAATCTTAACCCTATTTATCTGTCTTACAGCTATAATAACGTCAGTGCGTGCGCGCGCGCATTGATAATTGACACCTGGCGCTCAAGAGTAGAGATTCGACACGTTTGCCGATATGTTTACACGTTGCTGTTAATGTGATTAATTTAATAATTTTACAATTTTTTGTGCGAAATAGGATGACAGAGCGATAGCTTAAGGGTGCGAGCGCAATATCTTGATACTGTAATATTGGCTCATAAAACTTAATTTTTAACCGACTCATGAATTCTTTTTTGTTGTTTTTGTATATAACCTCATATATCAGTAATTTGTGGACTGATTTGATTTTTTTTTTCAACTACGTGGCACCCATGTGGCCAAATTTAGATCTGATGATGCGGTTTTGCTGTTATCGAGGGAAACCCTCAAACTTTCAGCCACGTAGAGTGATTTTGTACTAGTATCTCAATATTAACATGTCCTAACGTCTGATTGCCACCATTTTGTGGAGCTGAGCCGATAGATTTAGATGCCAAATCTTATTTAAGGTACGCTTATTAAAGAACAGATTCAAAAGGTGAAGGAGGGGGTGTACCCCCTCCCCCTCTATTAGTCTCTAAAAGAATCGGTATACAATTAACTTTTGGCCATCTCAAGCACCATCTTAAGTGTAATTTATCTGGACACCAACTCCAAAAAGAAATGGTTTGCCTAATGGAGACCTTTGAAGAGTTTATTCAAGACGTTTTAGTGTTTTGTTTTTATTTTTATAAAGTTCATTCTACCTTACTATTGCTTACTACTGTAAGAAATCTAAAAAAACAGACCTTGTAGAGGTTTGTCCTAGTATAATAAACAAATAAATTACTTATATCTATACCTACAACGAGCATTCATATTTTGTACCAATCTTAATGTAAGCATGTTGTGGTACTTACCTATTTGACTTTCACAAGTACTCACAACTCTTTGAGTCCTGCATTTCCTGGTCTACAGCTAGTGTTGTACACGTTATTTTTCTAACAAATGGACTAAATTCATTTCTTTTATACTCGATCAGGTATACAACGTGTAAAGGTAAGTGTTGGTGACCAGCATCACCAGCATTAGTTATAATCCTTCTTTCTCGGCCTTCCTAATTCAAAATTATCAGCATTTTTATAATCTATTAAACATTTGTTTTTTATACCAGTCAGAAATATAAACTTCACCTTGCTACATTCAGAGCCCTGGTTTTACTTGTCTTCAACATATTTGGTGTCAGAGTGTACAGTTAGAACCATGCCTACAACTAGGTCTCAAGCTAAAAAGGGTGCTAGTGACAGTGATAAAGATTTTTCGGCTCCCGCGCCCCATGCGCACCCCGCGCCCCATGCGCACCCCGCGCCCCATGCGCAACCCGCGCCCCATGCGCACCCTGCGCCCTATGCGCAATCCGCCCTTTTTGCGGACCCAGCGCCACATGCGCAATCCGCGCCCCAAGCGCAACCCGCACCTCTTGCGGACTCCACGTATCAAGCGCCCCCCGCGCTGCGGGCAGACCTAGTGCTGCCAGCACCCTCCGCGCCACATGTGCAATGTGCCCCCCTTGTTCACCCTCTGCCATGCGTGCACTCCACTACTGCCTCTGCGTCCAAATCTGGCTCAAGGAGCAGCACAATCAGGTCGCAAAAGCTCGCCGTCATAGTGGAACATGCTAAAAAGCTAGCACAAATTGAGGCCGACAAAGAGAAGGCTGCAGCTGAGCGGGAGAGGGCCGCTGCCAAAAGAGCGGCAGCTATAGCAGACCTAGAGCTACAAGCTGAGCTCGCAGCCATCGGTAGCACCTCCTCGCGCAGCGGCTACTCAAACAAGGATGTGGAGCAATGGGAACCTACTGAGGGCCTTTGCGGTGCCTGTCCACTGGCGTCTGAGTTGCGCCAGTCGCAATTCTATGTCGAGCCCGCGACCTGTGGCGTTGAAAACGGTCTCAAGCTTCCGCCTCCTAGGCCGGGGCCACTAGAACCATCGCCGCAACAACCGTCCTGTTATGACGGCATCCGGAACAAAAACAAGGACCTAAGCAATACCTTACATGCACCAGGTTTAGGCACACACCATTGCTATAATAATGATTGTAATTTATACACAAATAAAACTCGCAATGACATATCAGGTACACAAGATAGCATCATTTTATTGGCGGAGGCGATTGCGGACCTAGGAAGAAAGAAGACACGGGTAAGTGACATTCCTAGATTCGACGGCCGCGCTCTTGACTGGCTACAATTCAGGCGGACCTACGACCAGTCTAAAGCACACTTTGCTCCGTGTGACAATATAACCAGGATTGCCGCGGCGCTTCATGGACCCGATGGCGCAAAGGAAGCTGTGGCCGTGCTCCTCGCAACCACTGATGACCCGGAGCGGATTATGATGTCGCTGGAAACCAGGTTTGCCCAACCTGAACACATAATTCTCGACCAGCTCACTCTTGTTCGGGGTCTCCCAAGACTCGGTACATACGAGGTGTCGAGAGACTTGAATATTTTCGCATGTCGGATACGTAATTTGGTTGAGACGGTCCGGTTTCTCCGTCACTCGGAATATCTCGCGTCCCCTGAGTTAGTCAACTCAATACTCGGTAAATTGACTCCACTCCTGAGGTGTAGATGGGCCGACTACGCAGCCGCTCGCGTGGGTTCTGGCATGTGGAAACTTGAAATTTTAGCTGATTTTCTCGAGTGCGAGGCAAAATTACACGTACAATTCGGATTAATTACGCCAGAGTTGACGTCTGTAAAAAGTCAGCCTGTCAGACCTGTCAAAAATTATTCTATTTCTTCCGCACACAATTACGTACCAAAAAGTTCAGATCAATGTTTATTTTGTAATAAGGGTGGTTCACACAATGTGAGTACTTGTCAGGCTTTTAAATCTCTTTCGTTAGATAACCGTTGGCAGTGGGTTCTCGATAACGAAGTTTGTCGTAAATGTTTTGAAAAACCGCCTCACGATTATAGAAAGTGTAAGAAAAGCTGCACTGTTAAGGGTTGTACCGCTATTCATCGACATCATTCACTTCTTCATAGAACTCGTTCCGCTACAACAGCTCACGTGGAGGTACAGTCGGCTTCATCCACTTCTTCTTCTACGACCGAGATACAGTCGGACTCGGAACCAACTACCAACTCTAATGTAGACGCGCAATTAAATGATAACGAACAATCCGCGGTGGTTGCCCATAGCGTTTCGCCTCCAAATTTATTTAATTCTAAGCCTCTTCTCAAAGTGTTACCAGTCACGATCACAGGAAGTCAGGGTAGTGTGGAAACTTATGCATTACTCGACGATGGAAGTTCTGTAACGCTTTTAGACCAGTCTGTGGCAGACGTAGTTGGGGCCAATGGTCCCAAATCCAAATTAAAAATAGATTGTATAGGTGGGTTGAACCGGCAAACCGAGGTATGTTACGTTGACATTAAAGTAAAGGGCCGTTATAGTTCAAGCACTTTTGAGATAAGAGCGAGATCTATCTCTAACCTTGGCATTTCTAGTCAATCTGCGCGTTTAGATGACATGGCCAAGTATCACTATTTGTCAGATCTGGCAGACGAGCTTTGTTATGATAACGCCAAACCCATGCTGCTTATAGGCGCGGATAACTGGCAGATAATGTTTCCGAAGGCTATTCGCCAAGGGACACGTAATCAACCAGCTGCCGCCCAAACTCCGTTAGGATGGGTCTTGTTTGGTTATTTATCTCGCGGTACCAACTTTTTCCAGGAAAGTGTTAATCACCTTTCCACCAGTGATGACAACGATTTGCCATTAGACAGTATCATCAAAGACTATTTCAAATTAGATTCTATCGGGTTAACAAAGAAAGATCATCGTAGCAAAGCTGAGGAGCGCGCTCTTAATATTTTAGAAAAGACCACTAGGCGTCTAGATTCAGGCAGGTTCGAGACAGGTCTTCTATGGCGTGATGCCATTTCTTTTATTCCTGAAACCCGTCAGCTAGCTCTAGCCCGTTTCAATAGCCTCGAACGTAAAATGGCCAGAGACAGCAACTACGCTGAAGGTTACAAACAGAACATTCATGGAATGATTAATAAGGGTTATGCAGAGTTATGTGAAGGTCCACCATCAGGCAAAATTCCGTGGTATCTTCCTCATTTTGGTGTTGTTCACCCTCATAAAAAGAAGTTGCGAGTAGTTCATGATGCAGCGGCAAAATGCGTTGGCGTAAGCCTCAACTCTCTCCTCTTGACTGGTCCTGATCTTCTCCAACCTTTGCTTTCAATAGCTATGCGCTTTAGAGAACGTTTAGTTGCGTTGTCAGGGGACATCACAGAAAAGTTCCTTCAAGTCAAGATCAGACTCGAGGATCGAGATGCCCAACGTTTTTTGTGGAGAGACAGTCCTGACATGCCATTTCAAGAGTTTCGCATGTCTTCGATGATATTCGGTGCAGCGTCCAGCCCATGTACTGCGTTATGGGTAAAGAATAAAAACGCTAGTCAATTTCAAAATCAGTACCCGGAAGCTGTTCGGTCTATCATTGAAGATCATTACATGGATGATTTTTTAGGAAGTTTTGACGATTCTATGGAAGCTGCTAAACGCGCCTCAGAGATTTTATGTATTCATAAGGAAGCTTGCTTTGAAATGAGGTCCTTGGTGTCGAACGACGAGGAAGCTCTAGCCACTATTCCTCATGATCTTAGAGCAGTTGACGTGACTGAGGTAGCGTTGGGCCCGATTTCTCCCGCGCAAATCCGTGTGTTGGGGCTTTCATGGAATGTCAAAGAAGACCGTTTGTATTTTGTAAAATCTCTTCCGAAACTACCATCAAAATTTTCGAAACGTTCTGTTTTATCTTTTTTAATGTCCATATACGACCCTTTAGGTTTACTCACTCCAGTTATTATGAAGGGTCGCATATTGTTTCAGAAAACCTGGAAATTAGGTCTTGATTAGGATCAGCAATTACCTGATGTTTTGGTTGATGGTTGGAAAAATTGGTTTACTGAAATTCAAAACTTAAAGAATATTTCCATTCCTCGATGCTATTTAGGTAACTCAAGGAATGTCAAGGAAGTTCAACTTCATGTATATGCTGATGCCAGTGAGCGTGCTTACGCTTGTGTAGCCTTTTGGCGGTTTACTCATGTGGATGGCAGCGTAACCTTGTCTCTTGTTGGAGGAAAGGGTCGGCTAGCTCCTTTAAAGCCGGTGTCCATCCCGAGATTGGAGTTACAGGCAGCTCTTGTTGCCGCTCGTTTCATTGTGTACGTTACTGATGCGCATACGCGAAAACCTAATCAGGTTTTTTACTGGACAGACTCTCTCACCGTTTTAAAATGGCTCCGCAGCGATGCCTGTTTATTTAAATCATTTGTTTCATTTCGTGTTGGTGAAATAGCCGAAATCACCAAAGTTCAAAATTGGAGATATGTCCCAACAGCTTTAAACGTCGCCGACGACGCTACCCGCAGCAATGGGGAGTTTTCCTTGCAGTCACGTTGGTTTACCGGACCACCCTTTCTCTTATTATCAGAAGACTTGTGGCCCTGTGAACCATCTCGTGATATTCTTCAAGTCACAGAAGAAATGAAAACCGTTTCTGAAGTGACTGGATTTATCGTTGGTCATATAACCAACAATTCAACTCTGTTGCCGGTAGTTGCTGATCACCACAGATTCAGCAGCTGGTTACGCCTACTCAGGGCAACGGCTAGAGTCCATCAGTCGGCAAAAATATTTAGATCATTAATTTTACCACAAAATTCAAAATTAACGACTCCTGAGTCCTCACTTCACGATAACATGAACTTACCTCTGATCGTGGCTTCTGATCTCAACGTTGCCGAGATCCATTTTATACGTAAAATTCAATTAGACTCATTTTCCGATGAATTAATTCGCGTCCAAGCAGCACGCTCCGTTTCGAAAGATAGTAAGTTAAAGAATATTTCTCTACTGTTAGGAGACGACAACTTGCTCAGGCTTTCTGGCCGTACTGCTGCTGCTGCCGCAGAAGATGTAGAATCCTATCCGATTGTGATCGATGGTAAACACCCAATCGCCAGGCTGCTGATCCATTCATACCACGTCAGATTAGCGCATGCAAACAACGAGCTGGTGGTGAACGAATTACGTCGAAAATACCACATCATCGGACTTAGGCCAGCAGTTAGGCAGACATCTCAGCGGTGCCAATTCTGCCGTAACCGCAAGTCAGAGCCGGCAAAACCGCCAATTGGAGACCTGCCTGATGCCAGACTGGCTCATCATCAGCGCGCTTTTACGCGCTTACCTGGACTACTTTGGCCCCGTGAACGTCACTATATGTCGGCGTACCGCGAAAAGATGGATCGCCCTCTTTACCTGCATGACGGTCAGAGCAGTTCACCTCGAAATTGTAGAGAGCCTGTCATCAGATTCAGCCCTAATGGCACTACGCGGTTTCGTATCCAGAAGAGGATGCCCAACCTGTATATATTCTGTCAACGGCACTTGCTTCGTAGGAGCAGCTAAGATCCTGCCGGAGCTGTTCAACTTTTGCACAAATAGAAGAATTACGTGGAGGTTCCTTCCACCATCAGCGCCCTTCATGGCAGGAGCCTGAGAGCGCATGGTTCGCTTCGTAAAGACTGCCATAAGCGTGACACTCAAGGATCGCGCACCGAAGGAAGAAGTTCTTCACACCCTACTTTTGGAAGCAAAATGTGTCGTCAATTCAAGACCACTTACACACGTTGCAGTCGACGACCACTCTGAATTGGCGATAACTCCCTTCACATTTCTAATAGGAAGCGGCAGCGACGATCCCCAAATACGGGTGAACGCCTTTGACGATGCGGATTTGACCAGACGAGCAGACTGGCGGAAATCGCAGCGCCTGGCCGATCATTTCTGGCAGCGTTTTGTAAAAGAATACCTGCCAACACTTGTACCGCGTCAGCCCCTGTCAAATACACACCATCAGAATTTGAAGGTTGGGGACATTGTTTTCATCGCAGACGGAATGCTTCCCAGAAACTATTGGCCTCGGGGCCGCATTATAGCTACTCATCCAGGCAAGGATGGCATCGTACGCGTCGTAGACGTAGCGACGAAAGGGGGTGTGCTGCGTCGCCCTACTCGTAAAGTGGCGTTGCTGGTCACCGGCCAATAAACTGGTGCTTCACACCGTCGGGGGCCATGTTGGTGACCAGCATCACCAGCATTAGTTATAATCCTTCTTTCTCGGCCTTCCTAATTCAAAATTATCAGCATTTTTATAATCTATTAAACATTTGTTTTTTATACCAGTCAGAAATATAAACTTCACCTTGCTACATTCAGAGCCCTGGTTTTACTTGTCTTCAACAGTAAGCAAAGCCTTAAATCGGTTAGATTGGAATAACGAGTAGAACAAATTAAACCACTTTTTCTATGTGTCATATTTTTCGAAAAATGACAAAAAAAATTTGCCCTGTCTATTTATTAATAAGACAAGCCATCATTTGCGTAAACTCGCCAAAATAAGCAAAGCAAAATGGTCAGTTCTTTTCGAGCGTAGATAGTAATGGCAGCACAGTTCAGCGGCTTAGTAATACGATTATACTAGGTACCTGCATACCGACTCCTCTCCTAGAAAAATCGTCATTCGCAGAGCAAGAAATTATCAGAAGTGCCAGTAAATCTTAATATTAATATTTAATAAAAAAGTCAAATATTTATTTTCAGACAGAATTAGGTCAATTAAATTAAACAAGATTTGGGGTGTCTGCGGTATAGCGGATTTAACATAAAATGCAAATTCATATTTCAATTTCAATTATTATATCAATGTTATCTGAAATAAATAATTTTGAATTATTAAATTAAATTCTGTGCCCAATTTTTATTCATTTGAATCGGTTATTCATATTTAATCTCATATAGTATTTTTTAATGTTATTGAATAAGTTGAACAATGTAACACAGTTTACAAAATATAATGTTTTGAATAATCTAATATTCTTTAATCTATATCTAATCATTTTGTCGCACCGCCCACAATCTTTTCTGCTTAACTCAATGTATTTCTGGTGAATAATGCCGTATGGTATTAAATCCACCTCTAAGTTGTGCAATATAGTATAATAAAATCAGCAACAGTCACATCCCTACCAAAGACGAGGCTACTCATACCAAGTGTCGTTCAAACGAGCGCGGAGTTTTAAAACCATAAGTGCTCTATACTCCGCGGCCTTTATCTCTGTATGGGACAAAGGGGTAGCCTGGTATATTCCAGATAATTAGCTTGGTTTTAGTTTCAGTTTTCCGCTTTGTCTTTGGCACTTGTTTTTGGTATCGTCTGGAGGGCCTGTACTTAACTCCATAAGGCTCAGATTTAGTAAATTTCAAAATGTATACCTATACTATTGAAACGCTGCCCGCATTGGTGTTTTCTAAAGATAAATAACCCGAAACTATTCCAAGTCCGAGTGAATAAGCTTTTTCCTTCGAACTCGTTCCATCTTCGAATCCTTCAAAGCTGCATTTGCCTGGGTCTGGTGTCAAGAGCAAACAGAGTCCACAAATTATAATATAGGATATGGATGTGGAACGGAACGTAAAAAGTAAGAGTTGTCAGACGAGAAAGAGTGAGAAAGGAGAAGACGAAAATTTCATGAAGTCAAAGGTAGGCTACGAGAAGTAAAAGATAAATTTAAGAAAGGAGCAAAGAGTTTAGTGGTGAGGCATAAGCTCGCAGCTGAGGGGGGAGGGAGACGTCACGGAGATGCAGATTTTTTGAAACGATGCATTAGACTATATGACTAAGAAGAATAACTGATGATGAATTATGGAAGATGATGATGCTGAATGATGATGGTGGATGATGATGTGAGTTTTATGTTGAAAAAAAACATTTTTTTTTTAATTATAATGTTCTAATGATGATACTTTAATGATTGTACGGTTTGAGGGAAACTAGTGGATGGCCGAGTGTCCGATATGGACGTGAAACTGAACGTAAGAACTAAGAGATGACAAAAGAGAGCGAGAAAGGAGAAGAACGTTTGAATTATAAAGACGAACGCTGAAATTGACTTTGTGATTGATATGTGAGGAGTGTGAGAGTCTGAAGATGTATGCAGGACGTAAGGACGTGATTATTTTATTAGAAGACATTATCTAGATCAAGTGTTATACCAATTGTGTTTTTCGAATATCCGAACCCCGACCCTTACAATAATGAGAGTTTTTTTTATGTACCCAATCTCATCGACTAGAAAAAGGAATTTTCATATCTACCTTATGACTTCCCTTTGTCAGATGTAAAATCTATTACTATCTATTAATCTATTATTATTATAACCGACAGCAAATAAAACTAGCATTTTCTATAATAAAGAAATTACATTGCTTCCAATTACACATAAAATACAACCGACTTACTTATTTCTCCCTAAAAAATTAGCCATACATTAAAAACTCCTTCTCAAAGGCCGATTCGCTCTCTCAACCTCTCATAAACAAAAAATCCGCCATAAGCATCACATTTAACCCTCAAATGCTAAAACGCGGAACCACTCCGGTCTCAGCGTCCCTTTGGCAAAAAGTTTTAGTACCGCTAACCAGTTATAACCGGTCAGTTGGGTACAAAAATGGCTGCCATTAACCCTCTCGTGGTCCTCTCGAGGCGGTTGCGTTGAAATAGTTCGCCGTATTTTCACTCTTCAGAGGGAAGTGGTGACATGATTCATTTAGCGTATGGAGAATTATGGCAGAATTTTATTTTTTAAGTGTTTACGGTGTGGGTCAGGTTTTTTTTTAATAAAACGCGTCGAGGTCAAGTGGTCGGTGTGAAAGTATTTGTTTTTACCACGAAAAAACTCACATTGACTCCGATGTTATTTGAAAGAAAGAAAAAAAGAAAACACTTTTATTCGACCGAAAAAAAAGGACATCGAAAAAAATACATGCAACATTCGAGTCGAAAAGGCACTCAGCATAAGTCGTGTTGCATTTGTCACAATCCCAAATAAATATGTAGGTGATTAAGGCGACTACTCGACTGTAAATTGATATATTGTTTTGGTGTTTAATCGTTGATTCCAATGAAATATTTTTTAGCGAATTTACTATTAACTTGATTGTGCAATTAACAGCCGTACTGTGATGTATCTATTCTTTCATTCAGAGTTTTCGGTATTAAAATAGTAACATAAACAATTTCTGTTGTTTCAAAAGTCCTTTCCGTCTTCAAACGCTAACATTTAAATGTTGTGCCATTTTACTGCAGAAAGAAAAGAGAATTGAAAGCGACATTGTATTACAGTACAATCAGGTTAAGAAGATTCACTCACAAAAAATATAAGCATCCGTAATTTTGAGATTACTTTTAACTATCAAACATCAACAATCAATATCTAATTTAAAATTAAAATCCACTCCGTTCTTGTCTTTGAGACGTGATGTGCTAATTTGATTAAAAGTTTAAATACACATTTTCCATCAATGGGTTAAGTTATTTTTTCAATAATACGAAGTAAACTTTGTGGTAGTTAGAAGAACACTATCTCTAAAAATACTGAATCTGCTTTATCTTATTCCATTGCACTAACTCTACGTTTTATGAAAAAGGAGAAAAGTCTATTAGAGGGAATTTCTTTCTAAATAACAACTTTTCAAAGGTAGCGTAAGCCGCGGAAATTTGCTTGTGCAAAATAGTTGAGAGATTACAGTTTGAAACGGAGTTTTTTTTTTTTCAAATTTAATGTTAATTTAAAATTTTCAACGTTTTCATATTTCTAGGTTTACTGGTTCTGTTATATAGTTGTTCATTAGTAAGGCATGTACACGCGAAGTAGATGTGATGTCCGAGGAGTGTTAATATCATTAAAAGTCTTGAGTCTTGAGAAAATCTTGCGTATAATAAATAAAGTTGGATACAGTAGTTTCGTGCTCAATAGACGCAGTTGTAAGATGGCGGACACACGATGATTTTCAAATTTGCAGATTTGCGCGGTGTTGTCAGACTAAAATTATAATGTTACTGGACAGGCATAATCTCTAATATATTTTTTATTTAATAAGTAAAAAAGGTATTTCACATTATAATTACAATGTGCCTTGATAAGGCGTACCTAGAATGAAACATGAAACTATTTTTTTTATGTAAATGCCCAAAACGTTTTAAATTTCATACATTTTTTATCAATACTTTTGCGAGGTATTTGCTTTCCGAAATGCTTTAAAAATGGCGGATGTTTACGTTAAAATATCAAACAAAAATGTTTCAGCGCGATTTAAAACAAGATAATATTTTTCGATGAAAAATATTTCACTTTATAGTTTTTTCACAAAGTTTCCATTACATTTGTTGATTCATATGTATGTTGTGAATAAAAATAAAATTCTGGATGAGGGTTGTATGCTGCATTTTATTAAAACTTTTAAAATTAAAACATATTGGAGGACAACACATTGATTAGTTTTTAACACACGAATACCATGTGTATACAATAAATGTTTCACTGAAAGCCTGATTGATAAATATCGAAATATCGAAACTCTGATATTTATCAGAGTACATTTATCCTATTTTGAGTACCAATTTAATGCTTTTATTTACCTATAAACTCTTTTAGAGCTACAACCAATATTTTATTTTGAACTCACTTACAGTTTTTAACTTCGGCAAACTTAATAGTTACTTTAGTGATATCCTTAATATATGTTGATTAAGAGTGATAATGGATTTGTATCACTAGTAAAACTTAAAGCTTACAAACGAAAACATGCAATCACAATAGACCCACCATCTTAATAGCAATTATTTTTTAAAAGTTTCCCAATGAACGTAATTTGCAAAAAGCCGCCATATCAATTTGGCCGAAAGCCGAAACTTGGTATAGATTGAGGAAGTGGCGTTCTCTCTATTGTTTTATTTTGACTATAAACAGCGGGGAACACGACGAATTTATGTTTTCGGTTTACGGGCTGTGACAAAGCGGCTGATATGGGATCATATCACGCCATTCTAGACTCACCCCTATACGTTTGAACTTGGTAAAACAAGTTAATATTACAGTCATCTGGCTGAAACTAAAAGGAAGACTTTACTGTCGTCTGAAAAATCATTATTCGTAATTTTTTTTGCGAGCAAATGCGAGGTGAGATGGCTAGGTTTAATTTGAAAAGAGCACATCAAAATCTTTGACTCATTTTCAAACTCCCGAAAAATATCCAGAAAAAACTACTAAATTACTGAGCCATAAGTTTTGAAGTGATAGACGACGGGGGAAAAGTCACCACGGATCTGAAGTATCATTTGAAATTAGTTATGTATTGACAGATATTATTTTATTTCTTCTATTACTTTCAAAGTTTTGTGTTTTTTTTAAATAACGTTTTGACAAAATATTTGTTAAATGTTATGTTGATCATCATCATTAAAACGTCTACTGCTAAAAATAATTATACTCCCCCCATGGTTTTCAACAGCAAGCGATTACTAGCGATCTGCATCTAGTGTCATACTGTGATCTTTATAAGGTCGTCTGTCCATCTTATGGGTCTCCAATCTAGAACTTTTTTATCCCAGCGGCCATCAGTTCTTCACGCTATGTGCCCTGCTCACTGCCTCTTGAGGTCACTGATTTGCAGATCATGTTGATGGCAAACCATTTTTATTAAATACAATAAAATCATTTTTTCAATTATAATCACACTTCCCTAACTGGTGCGTTTAAACATATTTGTTGTACCCATCAACTTAGTAGATAATTAGTAATAGTTATAATAATTTTCACTCTCATATCGACACGACCGGAGAGAGATCAGGCCAGGGCCAGTGGTTTTACGTGCTTTTCGATGGGGTAGATATATCGCCAATTCCTAAGGTCCGGGCTACCTTGAAAATTTCTGACCAAAAAAACGCAGGTACATATTTTGGCCCGAACCGGGGATTGAGCCCGGGACCTCTGGTGTAGCAGTCGCTTTAAAGTGCGACCACCGCACAGCTGCATAAACGAGGTAGTAGATTAAAAGTAGACCAAAAATAAACATCGGCAAGTTCACAGTTTTACCAGCTACCTCTAGAGGCAGCTACATTAAAAAGTTTAACATCTAATTTCGGGGTCAAAACGTTATTCGTGACGAAATTGATGTGAAAATGGATGCCTCCAACAATTTACAACTTTCAGCTTTTACATAACCCACCCTCTATTGGGTGATTTAAATTAAAAGGAAACGAATAGTTTTACCGAAATAAATAAGGTATTAAAAAGGATTACTTAGATTATTTACATACACATTCACCATTGTAAGGGAAGCTTGAAATTTGGTTTGGTAGACATTTCTAAAGTTATATCATAGATCAAACTTTTTTCACACTTTTTTAAATGACCATGAAAGTTTAAGCGTATAAGTAATTGCATTCTGATGAAACAATATTTATATTTAAATACTATTTCGCTCATCATTATTATCATTATCGGACAACATAGGCCTCCCTCTCGGTTTTCCACAGCGACCGATCACAAGCGGTCTGCATTCAGCGTGATCCCGCGATCTTAACAAGATCGTCCGTCCATCTTGTCGGTGGACATCCCACGCTGCAAATCCCAATCTAGAACTTTTCTGCCCCACCGGCCATCTGTTCTTCAAGTTATGTACCCTGCCTACTGCTACTTGCTTTACTGATTCGAAAGAATATGTCCGATACGTATCTCTACGTATCTCCTCATTAATTTGCTGTTCACAAATCAAGACGTATTTTTTCCAGCTTTTCTGGCATCGTTAAGCCTAACACGCTCACTCCTTAAAAGCGAAAAAACAATAACCTTTTTATGTGTTTAAAACGAAACCGGATGGACCGGTATTCCATCCCTGGAACCGGACAAAATGGCCGACACACCCAATATTACTCCGCCGTGTTTGAGCGATCGCGAGTGCATGCCCCCGGCCATGCAGCTCGATTTTTATTTTTATTTATTAACCCGTTAACAACGTTAATCAATACTTTACCCGTGTAAAATGGAAATCCTTGTTTTCAACGGGATTTAACAAACTGAATGCTAGTGAAAATTGTTGGATTTTATTCGACCAGGTTCATATTCGGTCGGGAAACGGTCGGTTGGATTGCGTTAATTAAAATGTTTTTGCGGCTCATTGGGATATTTACAAGCTTTGCAATTAATTATTTGTAAAGTGATCGCAGGAAATTGCACCGCTTTTTTCATCGTGCTGAGAAGTAGTATCAATCTCTTTACGAAGGTCAAACTGAAAGTTCTTAGAACTGGCCACTTATAAACAATATAATAAAAAAAATATTCTACAATTTGAAAATAGAACTCTTTGCCAATATTACTGAGTATATATTTCATTCATTTGTCATTTGTTTTACGATTTGGCGGCAAATTGAAAATTGTCTGTGTCACGTCAACATGAATTTAACACGAGAAAATTTTCGTGCAATGATTTTTTATGACTTTCGATGTCATTTAAGTCAACAAGAAAGTTATGATAGACTACGATTGGCCTTTCACGATGAAGCCCCATCTCGTGCGACTGTTTACAACTGGTTTAATGAGTTTAAACGTGGTCGCACTAATCTCACCGATGATGTACGTGAGGGACGGCCTTCTACGGCGACGACTGAAAATAACATCTGTGTTGTGCGGCGTATGATAGAGACTGACAAAAGAGAGACCTATCAGCAGATTCGGACAAGCTTAGGCATCGGTATGAGTCAAGTGCACAAAATCCTCCACGAACATTTAGCGGTCAGGAAGCTTTGCGCTCGGTGGATACCTCATAATTTGACTAAGGCTCAAAAACTCCATCGTGTGGATTGGTGCCGTAAAATGATTGAAAGATTTAACGGAGGTGACTCAAATGCTGTGTTCGACATACTAACAGGTGACGAAAGCTGGATTTACTGTTATGATCCTGAAACCAAAAGACAATCTGCTCAGTGGGTGTTTCCTTTCGAGGAGTTGCCAACTAAAGTGAAGAGAGATCGAAGTGCGGGAAAAAAAATGGTGGCCTCGTTCTTTAGAAGGATAGGTCATTTTGCAACAATTGTGTTAGAGGATCAAAAAACAGTTTCTGCAGAATGGTACACTACCAATTGTTTGCCACTTGTCTTGGAAAAAGTTCGAGAGACCTCGACCTCGCAGTAGGATCCTCCTTCACCACGACAACGCCTCGTCGCACACCGCCAAGCGAACGATCGACTATTTGGCGACATCAAACGTTGAATTACTGGGTCACCCGCCGTATAGCCCCGACCTCGCGCCTTGTGATTTTTATTTATTTCCAAAAATTAAAGAAAAACTTAAAGGAAAGCGGTTTATGAATGCTGAAGAAGCGGTGGCTGCGTATCGCGATGCCATTGAAGAGACCCCTAAGGACGAGTGGGCAAAGTGCTTTTCCCAGTGGTTCCATCGCATGCAGCGGTGTATTGACGTCAATGGACAATATTTTGAAAAGATATAATAAATTCATAAAGATGAAATAAGAAACCAAAAATTTGCGCACGGGCGGGACTTGAACCAGCAACCTTTTGGCAAACCGGGCCAAACGCTCTTACCAATTGAGCTACCGTGCTGTTAGTCCGACCCTGCGAAATTTGTGGTTTCTTATGAAAACGTCAATTGCGTGACGCTTAGCGCCATCTAGCCGTCTGTTTATGAAACAGATGGCCCAAGCAGTTATTCTTTACAGAATAAATTCAACTTGGAAATTGATGTCGCTTCGCTATCTAATGGTTTAGAATGTTTTTAACACTCACAGTGTCATATTTTATATTCATAAAGATGAAATAAGAAACCAAAAATTTGCGCACGGGCGGGACTTGAACCAGCAACCTTTTGGCAAACCGGGCCAAACGCTCTTACCAATTGAGCTACCGTGCTGTTAGTCCGACCCTGCGAAATTTGTGGTTTCTTATGAAAACGTCAATTGCGTGACGCTTAGCGTCATCTAGCCGTCTGTTTATGAAACAGATGGCCCAAGCAGTTATTCTTTACAGAATAAATTCAACTTGGAAATTGATGTCGCTTCGCTATCTAATGGTTTAGAATGTTTTTAACACTCACAGTGTCATATTTTATATTCATAAAGATGAAATAAGAAACCAAAAATTTGCGCACGGGCGGGACTTGAACCAGCAACCTTTTGGCAAACCGGGCCAAACGCTCTTACCAATTGAGCTACCGTGCTGTTAGTCCGACCCTGCGAAATTTGTGGTTTCTTATGAAAACGTCAATTGCGTGACGCTTAGCGCCATCTAGCCGTCTGTTCATTAAACAGATGGCCCAAGCAGTTATTCTTTACAGAATAAATTCAACTTGGAAATTGATGTCGCTTCGCTATCTAATGGTTTAGAATGTTTTTAACACTCACAGTGTCATATTTTATATTCATAAAGATGAAATAAGAAACCAAAAATTTGCGCACGGGCGGGACTTGAACCAGCAACCTTTTGGCAAACCGGGCCAAACGCTCTTACCAATTGAGCTACCGTGCTGTTAGTCCGACCCTGCGAAATTTGTGGTTTCTTATGAAAACGTCAATTGCGTGACGCTTAGCGTCATCTAGCCGTCTGTTTATGAAACAGATGGCCCAAGCAGTTATTCTTTACAGAATAAATTCAACTTGGAAATTGATGTCGCTTCGCTATCTAATGGTTTAGAATGTTTTTAACACTCACAGTGTCATATTTTATATTCATAAAGATGAAATAAGAAACCAAAAATTTGCGCACGGGCGGGACTTGAACCAGCAACCTTTTGGCAAACCGGGCCAAACGCTCTTACCAATTGAGCTACCGTGCTGTTAGTCCGACCCTGCGAAATTTGTGGTTTCTTATGAAAACGTCAATTGCGTGACGCTTAGCGCCATCTAGCCGTCTGTTTATGAAACAGATGGCCCAAGCAGTTATTCTTTACAGAATAAATTCAAAAAAATTTGCCAAAAGGTTGCTGGTTCAAGTCCCGCCCGTGCGCAAATTTTTGGTTTCTTATTCCATCTTTATGAATATAAAATATGACACTGTGAGTGTTAAAAACATTCTAAACCATTAGATAGCGAAGCGACATCAATTTCCAAGTTGAATTTATTCTGTAAAGAATAACTGCTTGGGCCATCTGTTTCATAAACAGACGGCTAGATGGCGCTAAGCGTCACGCAATTGACGTTTTCATAAGAAACCACAAATTTCGCAGGGTCGGACTAACAGCACGGTAGCTCAATTGGTAAGAGCGTTTGGCCCGGTTTGCCAAAAGGTTGCTGGTTCAAGTCCCGCCCGTGCGCAAATTTTTGGTTTCTTATTACATCTTTATGAATATAAAATATGACACTGTGAGTGTTAAAAACATTCTAAACCATTAGATAGCGAAGCGACATCAATTTCCAAGTTGAATTTATTCTGTAAAGAATAACTGCTTGGGCCATCTGTTTCATAAACAGACGGCTAGATGGCGCTAAGCGTCACGCAATTGACGTTTTCATAAGAAACCACAAATTTCGCAGGGTCGGACTAACAGCACGGTAGCTCAATTGGTAAGAGCGTTTGGCCCGGTTTGCCAAAAGGTTGCTGGTTCAAGTCCCGCCCGTGCGCAAATTTTTGGTTTCTTATTTCATCTTTATGAATATAAAATATGACACTGTGAGTGTTAAAAACATTCTAAACCATTAGATATAATAAAACTAATAACTGGCTAATGTAATCAGTTTTTGATTTTCTAAGAACTTTCAGTTTGACCCTCGTACATATCTTATGTAGAGTTCTATTTGATTGAGAAACAATTATCAACTTCCGACATCGCTACAGCAGTAAAACTGCCATTACCAAATATCTCTATTAGGATATGAATGTGACGCATATATTCTTAAGCTCCATTAAAAGAAAACTCCAAATACGATACAATTGGGAAATAACATTTATTTAACTACATGTTTTTAACGAGAGTAGACAATATTGGTATTAAAAACTAGACTTAAAAATGGCAGACTAACTTTTTAGTCATATCACATACAATTTGGCAATACATATAATTAAATCTGTGATTGTCATCCATCTAAACAAAGGTTATGGAAGTTATCTAATGTCTAAACGCCCATAAAACAGTCCATATTTCCAGCCATTAACCGTTCGCGTGGCAATAATAAATATCCGTTTGGCTTCGCAATTAGTACGGAATGGCTGCCACGACGCAACGGATTTACATATTTTTAAATAAAAGGAATGTTTATTCTGAAGCACTGACAACTTAGAACTCTAAATCTTACTGTAACAAACGTTTATAGTGTTTAATAACCAAGTTTTTATTTCACAAAGGTTTATTTTCAGTTTATCAAGATATTACATTATCTAAGTAGATATCACCGTTGTACAATCAATATTCAATAGAAAGATCTAAGTTAAGACGTAGTGGCTCAATGTCAGTGCTATCTTGGATCATGTGCAGTTTTGGTGAAGAAAATCGCCTTTTTTAAATAAAAAACCCAAGATTGTCATCTTAAAGATATTAGACACTGGAATCACATATTTATCGTATCCTTCTTTTTAATGCTTCAACACCCGAGCGGTTGCAGGCAACCGCATAACAATAGAATTTGCATTGTGTCTCGTTCACATACGCTTGAGGGATTAAATTTAATACTGGCCTGCTAAGGGTTAAAGAATGACTCCTACCCATCAAGTCAAGAAGAAAGCAACCCAATTAATTACATTACCATCTATCTACGATGCGAGCTAGCATCAACACTAGCTCCGTGCCGTACACATCGAAGCCTGAAGGCGGTTGTGTAAATATTTGAACGCGTAATAGCCCCGATACGTATTGCGTAGTTAGAAGACTAACTGCTAGGTAAGGGTTGCCTTGCTGGCATAAAGTTTTAAATCTAGAACGCCGCTATAGTTTAGTGGTTTACACAGGTTTATGGTTACGCAGGATGTATGAATAGGGTGTGGTTAAGACCAAAATATTCAAAACATAGACCCTTTGAGTAGCCAGTTATCAATTCTAAATGATTTTAATTTATTATAATGAAAAATAATCATATTGATATTTTCTAACAAAAATAATAGAACGAGCAATGTATAGCAACATTCGTGTTCAGTCAATGGACTGAACATTGTCACTTACTACGAGTTAGCGATCTTGATATAAATTGATTAGATGTTATAACTTCAGATTACTATATTTATGAGTTAAAGCATTTTAGAATACTATGATCATAGGTCAAGGTAACTAAGTACACTCAAGCAGTATAATTAATTGATTAAAATATTTGCTCCTATTACAGGCCACGTGCTGAATTTGATGCTAGAAAGATTAGGACATTGTCATCTTTTGTGCCTAAATTTACATATTTCCTACGTGCTTGTCCAATCTGGGAATAAAATATTTAAAACTATTTGACATCACTCTTAAAAGCAGTTTGAAAAAAATATACATTTTGATAATAATTCTTGGGCTCAGGCTTTGCTTCCTTTTCGTTTTGGTGGAATCGGAATTCACCAAATTTCTAGTATGGCCCTCCCCGCTATTCTCTCCTCTTTGCATAACACTTCCGTTTGAGCCGGAAAAATCTTAGTCGAAGTAGTCTTAGTTTTTTTTCTTGTTTGTTATTAATAAAGTATTACAGTCTTAAAAAAAGGACATTGCTAATGTTAATTGACGTCCTATGTAGTACCTATGTACTGAACTGATACAATGTTTTGCGTACTAAAGCAGGTATATCAGATGTTATATCATAAATACAATAATAATAGAATTCACATTGCTCGCTACGGCTTTTTTGTACATTCTCCTAAAGCCAACTTACTAGGGTGACTCAGCGACCCAAAGTGAGTCTTAGCCTCCGACACCAGATCATGCCATGCATCTCGGTCTTGCGAAAGTTCTTGCCAGTCGCTATGGCCGAGGTTGAGCAGGTCTTGAGATACGACTTGAGCAACGAACTAACAAAAAAGACAACTAACTTTATTTATTATCTTATAGTTACATATGTTACGCACTATTTAGGTCCTCAAGCAATCCTTTTGACCTACGAAAATTGATTCCAAGCTCACAGTGACCCAAAGGTTAGTCTCAGGGATTGGCAAATAAAGAAACTAGTTAACGTTCTTATCAGAAAAGCCTCTCCAGCCACCCCTGCAAAATGTAATTACAGTCTGAAGGGATCAAGTTAGAAAGTAAACGAATACCTTCATTAATAATTTCGAGGTCCGACGGTCAAGAGTCGTGTGTCTGGATCAGAGAAATTAAGAAGACACACATTTACAACTTTATTTACGTAATGCTAAAAATTATTATAATTTGGCAGGGTTTCAGGTGCTGAACCTGACTGTTTAATGGGCAAAAAAGTATATTCTGATTATCTCATTTTTGAAAAAAAACTCAAACTTTTTTTCGGACTACTAACTAAACAGTTAATTTGTCAATAAAATAAACTTTTACACTAAGTAAAACCGACTTTACAACCAAAATGTACTTAAAAGTCTCAAACAAACTCTTGACCTTTTAAAGAATAGGATTCCATTTTTAACCGACTTCAAAAAAGGAGGAGGTTATCAATTCGACTGTATGTTTTTTTTTTTTTGTATGTTTGTTACCTCATATCTCAGTCGTTTGTCGACCGAATCGAAAAATTGTTTCGCTTTCTTAGAGGGTGTACTTTCTAGTTGGTCCCATTTTTTTCATTTTGGGATCTGATGATTGGATCTTGGTGTAATCGAGGGAAACCCTCAAATTTTAAAGGCACGTATAGTGTTTCTTTACTAGAATCTTAATGTTGACGTGTTGTTACATCTGATAGTCAACATCTTGTGGGGCTGAGCTGATGGTGGAACTCCTGGACGCTTAGGAGTTCAGTAATTATAATGACGGAACTTATGATAGGTAATTTGTAGCTTCTTAAAAAATAGAATCATAAGGTGCAATGCCCCCTCCCCCCCCATCTTAGGTAATCACTAAAAATGAAGAAATAAAATAAACTTTAAAAAAAGTAAAAACCGACTTCAAAACCAAAATGCACTAAAAAGTCTTAAACAAACTCTTCACCATTGAAAGGAAAGGAATCCGTTTTAGGCAAACAATTTCTTTTTGGAGTCGGTGCCATCACTTTGACCTTCAAGCATCAACTATCACAGCACCGACTATACAAAGGTATAACCTCTAAGTAGGCAAAAAATATTTTAATTGGTCAACAAATGACGGTGATATGAGGTAACACAGCCACAAAAAAAAAGAGAAAAAAAAACACAAAATTGCACTCCGGGAGTGCCGGCAGAAGTGAAAACTTGAATATCAACGTTGTGCATTTTTGAGTTTTTGGAATAGTTAGGGAATAATTTTCAATGAATTGCTCTTATTATCAATATAAAAATACTATCATTTTTGTGATAGAATACAATAATAATAATAATAATAATAATAATAATAATTTAACACACAAACTGTACTATGACAGAGCGATTCTGACGGATAGGACAACTCATTATAATAGGCCGGACATTACAGTATTAGACAAAATTAATAAAACAGCTCTATTTATTGACATAGCGGTTCCAAACACCCATAACCTTCAATCTACCATAGCAGAAAAACTCTCTAAATATACAGACCTTAAGGATGAAGTCAAGCGAATGTGGAAACTGAATAAAGTTACAGTCATACCCATAGTTCTGTCTAGTACAGGAGTAATACCGAATCAGTTGCACCAATCCATTCAATCACTTAACTTACCAAAATACATATATACTCAACTACAGAAAGCAGTTATTTTGAATACCTGTAGACTTGTCCGCAAGTTTCTACAAGTAGAAGACCCTCAGTCTACACATACATACAATCCACTACAACTTACTTCTTCTTTAAATCATGAAACCAGCAACCATAACATAATCAATACATCCGAAACGGCAATGAATTAATACAATATTATATATTTATATTAATGCAATAAATTAAAAAAATACTTGGACTTACACTTGGCTTAGGCCCGTGTAATTCTAAAATCCCCAGCTATAAAATGCTGAGATACAGAAGTATAAAAAATAATAATAATAATAATAATAATAATAATAATAATAATAATAATACAATAATAATAATATAATATTTTTATAGAATACAATATTTATTTATTGCGCTATCGTACACAAACATTACAATTTATATTATATTAAATTACGTTAAAAAGTTTATCTCTCAGAAAAATCAACTTACATCCATAATTTCGCCAACCGTCTTACGGTTTTTCGATCAGCCCACGTGTCCTGACGCGAGTTTCACATTTTTCTCCCATCCCACAAAAGTGCTCAACGCCGCTAAAGAAGTTTTCACTTCAAAAAAACGTTCAGTCGAATTGATAACCTCGTCCTTTTTTGAAGTCGGTTAAAAACACAATCAGTTATTTTACGATACCTACTTAATACTATTGTAAATTGAGTTGCTCGTAGCGCAGCTCAGTGGTGGCAGCGTTTTAGTAGTGATACTGAAGTTAAGCAACCTACGTCGCGGTCGTGTTTGGATGGGTGACCATTCCGAACATATTATTATAAGTGACGCATATCACGAACTTCTCCAAGCTTCAGAAGGCACGTTAGGCCTTTGGTCACGGCTAATATTGGTTGATATTAGTCGTCAAGCTTAGTCAGAGGCCTTTGGGCAGTTTTATAACATCTGGAAACAAGGTATGTCGCTTGTCTCGCAAACACCTTTCCGCAAATCCGCACTGAGCCCGCGTGCCGAAGTATTGCTCAATCTACCCCATAGTTGAGGTACGGTCATTGCCCAGCAGTGGGAAATTATAGGCTAGCTTAATTTTTAACTTTACTTGAGTACTTTACTAAAGATAACAAGTAGTTATCGAACCCCACGGTTACCTGTACCAGTAAAACATTGGTAAGCCCTCCGACTTTTTATTCGATTTTGTTTCATTAACCACATTCATTTTGATTAAGATCGATTACTACAAGTAGTAACAATCACAAATAACAACCAAGGCATTCCATTCAATCAAAAGCCTTTTCCTCCGTATGCTTTTTAGAAGGTACCACAATATTCATCTCAGGTAAAAGCCAAGCTCAAACAATAGAACCTATCGCTTCCCCATTTCGGCGGGCATCATTATTCATTGGCTTTCATTAAAACAAACTAATTCAAGTAGCAGCACGGTCGGTCTATTTGCATCAGACATTATCTTAGATAAGTAGGGTCGGGCTCTCGGCTGTGGTGCGTTAAATACACCGGACGCACTTCGGTGGGTGTTCATCAAATTCTGTAAGAGGTTGCAATACGGTGATGGCGAAAGCGATTTCAACTGACTTTCATGAATAGTAAGATTTCTGGGGGCACATTCTGATGCAGTTGGTATACGAAAAAAAATTCTGATCGAATTTTCTTTGTGGAATAATAAATATTTTTTTGATTTTTCACGGTCACGATTTCTACGCATTTCGATTTCGTCTTTGCGATGGTATTTTTACGTGCGGATATATTACTTGATTTTTTAGTTTTAAAAGTTCGATTTACGCGAGAATAGCCGCTTTGCATGCTCCACTGAATAAAGAAAGTGACTCTTACCTCATCTGTGTATTACTCTATTGATCGAAAAAGAGAGAGAGAGAGTAAGTTTTTAAAAGAGTTAAAAATATATTAAATCTGTTTTTATCAATGCTTAAATTTGACCTGCAGTACACAGTTGGTAATCCAACACCCTATTTTTGCCAAGCAAAACTGTGATATTTAGCGTGTAACTCTTAACTACGGACATGAGTGCTCTGTTTGTATAAGTAAAATCGTATAGGTCATAGTTTGATCTTATATCAGAACTGCTCTGAACGATGCGTTCGATCGATCGTACGATCCATTCAGTGATACTCGTATAGATAATGTAACTTGAACCATATCATCCTAAGCTCGCTATTCGCTCAGCTTATGAAACCTCTCGCCCTTACCCAGTGATAGGCTCAGATACTGACGTGCAGACAGACAAGTTAATCGGGCCATAGCTTAATATAATCTGCTTTACAAATCTAAATGAACGGAGTCCAAGACGCCAGCGTGGTCTGTTAACCTGCCTTTCAGTTTGTAGAAAATAGGTCTCCTGTGTTACTGTGAAGGTTTTTAATGGTAAAGCGATCAGGAGGTTATTAAATTTTTCAAAGGTAGCATAATGAAGTAATTTATTTTTCTTAACATTGGAACCCTTGACTTGTTTTTTTTTTCAAAAAATAATGGAAGTCCTCACCCTTAGCTCAACGATTGAAATTTTATAATCTGAATGTCGAGGTAACTGCCCATATAAGCGTTTTTCAATTCACTCAATTTTCTATCACGTACTTTGATATAATTAATCACAACAGACTACATACGCGTTATACAGTAAGTTAGAAACATGACTACAGTTACCTTAAGCTTTCAGACTTGAAAATACCAAAATTTCGATAAAACCAATGAAAGTATGTACGCAATCCTTTTGCCAGCAAGTTTCAACTTTCCGAGCCGCGGGCTATTGTACAGTGCTCAACATATCGGACTTCATATTTTTATTGAAAAATAGCTTTTATAGCCACTGCATAAGATAGGTCAGAGTTCAGCTTATAGTGCGGCTGTACGTACTGTTCGAGAGCTTTAATTAAAATGTTAAAATTATTTTAAAAGAATAAATTTGTATTAACTAATTAGAAAAGTGTGACCGTATGTTGACTTTGGCAATACCTCGTGGAATACCAACGACTAATTTAAGAAATTATGAGCTGGGTTTGGTTCTGAATGAATATTTCACACATTGTTGTTGGAGGGTTTGCCCAGGCTTTACGTTTTCAAATCAATTAGCTGAGATCATTCGACTGAAGTATGTTGTACAAATATGCGGCTCATTAGTTTTTTTACTAAATAGAAAGAAGAAACCTAAAATACAGCATTAAACGTAGTGATGATTTTTTTGACGATACGGTGCAGTGGTTGGCGCTGCTAATCCCCGAGCAAGCGGTCGCGGGTTTAAATGGTGCATGCTTATGTGATAAGCACGAAAATATGTTCCTTAGGCATGGATGTTATATGTATTTAAGTATTAATGGGAGACGCCCCCGTCATAATTGTTGCCTTGTACTTCGTAACACAAGGAAAAAAAAACTTACTCCGAAACAAGACAATTTGTGTGTTGTCTGGTGCATATTTATAATATTTATCCTATTGAGAAAACTGGAATAACTTAATAACTAGCATTACATACCTACCTACATACAAATTTTACTATAATCGACTAATGCTACCTATTTTTAGGTATGGATCTTACTCAGGTAGATTCCGTGTAGCAAAGAGTACTGTTTTAGTTTTGTTTAGGCTCTAAACGAGATTCGACCCAGTTCATGGGATGATAAGGCTCCCAGCATACGTGACGATAAACCAATATGACTCAGGCACCGTTAGACGATGGCGTAAGTCACACGAGATAGAGGTAGTAAGTAAAATTCTTCTGTCGCATCCAACCACGGCGGTCTATCTCAACTGAGATTGGTCATTGGCACGGGTCATTGTTCATAGTGTTTAAGTGTGTAAGTAATACACAACGGAACTCTCTGTTCCTTCATTATCATTATTAAGTGAGACGACAGATCAGAGATGAACGGTGAAAGATCTGGAGAACTGCTTAACTTGCTTTCCGAGGCACGGGGTTGTCATCACACCTTCAGACTCCGAGGTGTTTCCGAGTATTTTCAAGACAGAAAAAACCCAGAAACAAATTTCAACCCAATCCGGATTCAAGCCCGGAGCCTCTTGGATAGCAATCAGCGTAACTAATCTCTGTACCAACGAGGCAGTTAGAGGTAAAAACATAAGTACTCTTAACAAGTTAGTTTAGAGATAAAAAGTGCAGTGATTTTGACCTTGAATTTTGGTTCAGAAATTGCCCAAAAGCAGGTCAGAGCCTGTTGGTAGAAAAGCACGTTGAGCATTTATTAATATATTCTACATCTTTCTGGTCATCTTAAATTGCTGTACCACCGTAATACGGGAGTGAAGGAACAAAGTGCGACTATCATTTACCCACAAACCTGACACTACAGCCTACCAATTATTTTATTGCATCTTCAGTTTACGGAGTTTGTTACTAAATGGCGTTCGCTCTAGTAAATCTATTGAAATGAATAAAAATATTGTCAGCCCACGAAATGTCGATATCTTGAGGTTTAGAACCCTCGGAATATACTGGATAGGATTTGAATATTAACTTTGAAACAACCTTGTAGCGTTTGCAAATTGTTACCGTACTAATATTGCCGAAAATATTGCGAGACCTACCTTCAATCTTGTGCAAACCAATTTTTGTTGACAGTATTTGTTAGTATTTTGTTTTAATTATAATTTCGCTACCTTAGTTCAAAAGTAAAAGGGGGGATGGGCGTCCATTTTAAAACTTCGTAAGCACCTTTCTCTCAAACGTCTCAACGAAAATGATTTTAGAAACCTTGATATAATTTTGAAAACCCTGAAATGATTGATGTGTGACCTTTAATATAATTATTTTATTTTTTTGTATGAGAATCTTAAAGGTTACCAGGATAAGTCTACCTACCAAGTTTCAACTGTGTAATGCTAATGGTATCAGAATAAAGTAGCTGTCACATACGTACGGACTGACAGACAGACAGATAGATTTGACGAAACTATAAAGGTTTTCTTTTTTTTCCATTCGGCTACGGAACCCTCAAATACACTTTTATGGACATTCAAAAGAGACGTTCAGTGCATGTCATTTCTTATTAATCTGTTGAATTAATCAATAAATCTAACTAAACTTGCACCAAACGATTCTAAGTCGTGATTCATAACAGCAAACAAGACTTTATCACCTTGAAATAAAGCCGTTTCATCGCATTTTCTTCCGTGAATTCTGACCAAAGCACAAATTAAACAGCTTATCGTTATTTTATGAGGAATATAAGATATTTAAGCAGCAATGAACTTTTTCGTTCAGCGATGTGTACAGGAATCAAGCCTGAAAGTAGAGGGACTACTTGACTTTAGTAAATTCTTTCCTTGTTTAATTCTACTTTTCGATTTTTATGTTTGTTATAGGCGTTTTGGGCTCTAAATCTACACCATAGAACAATGATTTTGCAACTCAGGTTTAAAAACACTTCATAAAACACCACAATAATACAAAAAGCTGAGGTTGTTCCAATGAAATCAAATCAAGACTTATCTTTATATCTATTTCTTTATGAGTGCTAAATTTATGTTTTATAAAGATTTATTTGATTTGTTCGCCAGAGCTCTATCCGGTCATGTTGAACAATCCTCTTCCTAGACGAAGAAGGTAAATATTAGAAAGTGCTTACAATATTGGTCACAAATTTAGCACCAAATATAGTATATATTTGATCCACGTTTGATCTTAGTAAGAATAGGCTGAATTTTAGATGCGAGGTAACAAAATAACGAAATCATTTTTATATGTCATATAATACTGATTTTACTTATAGTTAGGCGAATATATTTAAACAAGAGGAAGATTATTACAATATATACAAAAATTAAACAATAAAATAATAATAACAAGGAATAAAATAAACTAACTATAGATATACATCAAAAAACTCGTTGCCCTGTGGGAAAGTGCCCAAAAGACTGGCTACATAACCTCGCTGGATGGCGAGACTAATTTTCTGGCCGAGGTAGAGGCCAGCGTTTGCTTCGCGATTACTATAGTTAGTTTAGGGCCGATTTTTCAATAGTCAGATAAAACTTATCAGACTGATAAATTATAAGGCGACAGATTTTTAAAAATGTCAGTTATGTATGATTGCTGTCAATTAGGTGACGTTTTCAAATTAGCCATATTGTATTTTGTTCTACGAATATTTCTTATCTGACTATTGAAAAATCAGGCCTTACTGTTATACCTATTCTATGGATAAACTGACCACTTGAAAGTGACTCATGTGCCGATAATGATTTTATGTTCGTCCCATGCGCGATAATGCGGGTTTTGAAGCTGACAGATATGCAGCGACGATTATTTCGCAATAACAGTTTTGTTTACATTTTAAAGTGTTTTAAAATTTACTTATTACTTTAGGAAGCTAATACTATGTCATGTAAATAAATGATTTTAATAACTTGTACTTATAAAAATAATAAAGACAAGTCATTACAGTCATTTATTTAAACATTAGACCCACTGAGGGCACTATGACGTGTCCCAATATATACTTTGCCACAGCTTCGGGACTTGTGGGCTAGTGCTGAGAAGAAGCTACGAGTTGCGTAGCTCAGTCACTAGTATCAATGCCTCTTTCAAAAGGTTTACAATGTTTGTGGTGATCATTCAAGTCCATACAATACTATCTTTTAAGTAATCATCTACTTTATAATTCCCTTTTGTCATTCGCAAAATTTAATACATTTCCTCATAAAAAGGTTACCATCCTTCGAAGCCTGAATTGAGCCTATATCACTTCTTTCGTGAATGAATGTATTTTTTGCGTTCATACATTAGGTTTTAATAAATATACTGAGAGGCTACAGTTAATATTCTATTTTTAAACCTCTTGTAAGGAATCTTGATTTTAAATAGCTCGCACGGCCCTTTTTAACCGACTTTAAAAAAGGAGGAGGTTATCAACTTGACAGTATGTTTTTTTTGTATCTATTTTACCTCATATCTCAGTCGTTTGTCAACCGATTCGAAAAAAATTTTTCCCCTGCCTAGAGGGTATACCTTCTAGTTGGTCCCATTTTTGCCAATTTGGGATCTAATGATGGGATCTTGGCGTAAACGAGGGAAACCCTCAAATTTTAAAGGCACGTATAGTGTTTCTTCACTAGAATCTTAATGTTGACGTGTTGTTACGTCTGATAGTCAACATCTTGTGAGGCTGCGCTGATGGTGGAACTCCTTAACGCTTAGGACCTCAGTAATTATAATGAAAGAACTTATAATAGGTAGGTTGTAGCTTCTTATAGAACAGACTTATAAGATGCAATGATGCTCTCCCCCCCCCCCAAATAAAGAAATAAAATTAACTTTAAAAAAAGAAAATACCGTAGTAGTAGTAATACACATAGTTTGCCTAAAATGAGTTCCTCTCCTTTCAATAATCAAGATTTTATTTAAGACTATTTAATGCATTTTAGTTTTGAAGTCAGTTTTTTTTTTAAGTTAATTTTATTTTGATACAAAGTTGATTTTATATCAGAAACAGCAGAAGACCATGTTTTGGATTAAAAAAATGGCAAGAAATCGCAATTCTCAGGTATATAGCATGCATACACAGCAGTGTGATTTGTTATAATTTGTTCGTTATTGTACGTACCTATTCAGAAAGCCATAGCGCACCTACTACGCCCTGCTATTAAAATCCATATCGACAATCGCTGTCAGTTCCACAACCAGTAAAACAATTCGAATTGTTAAAAAAAGCTGACACGAAAAAAAGTGCAGGTATCGAGAAAACGCGTTCGCTACGAAAATTCATAACGGAGAAAAAGGGTTAAAAGAGCAAAACAAAAACAAAACCAGTTATAATCCGGCTCAAACCGGTTTTCACACGTCACGTGGCCTTTTTCACCCTTATTCTAATTTTATTTTTTGAGGAAAACACTTTCGGTGCGATAATCTGAAGGTTAGAAAGTTATTTTGTTGTTTCGGGCGCCTAAGATGAAAAAAAGAGTGCGGTAAAGAAAAATTACATCTGTTTATACTCTTAAAGCACAAAACATAACTTATCTAAGTTTTGTTAAAAAATAGGGCTTTTTCCTACAGTGATATCCCGTCTTTTGCAAGTACAGGTTTCTGCAGGATACCGTTTAATATTTAACGTGTTTTAATATAAATATTCGTCATATAAGTTTCCAGTGACCCGCCAAAAACCGATAGCATTTGAATGACAAAACTGGATCATTAATCTAATTTTGTCATTACACTGGAACTGTTCCACTTCTAAAATGACAATATGCATAAACACAGTAATAGTTATGGCAACGCTGTGAAAAATAGAATTATACAGCGCTTTGCTTTAAGGTAGCACATATACACCGTTACGGGAACAGCATCGTATCAACTCGAGGCGTTCAGTATTCTTTGTATACTAGAGAGTTATACAAAGAATACTGAACGTTGAAGTATAGAGATACTTCAACGCATATATATGTGAAGTCACCACCTCGGAACGAAATCAATTCCGGGACCCATTCTCGACCAGCGGTGCATGTGTTGTAACGCGATTACGGTGAGTCAAACAGGCTATCATTAATAAATAAATAATACATATAACACCCAGACCCGTGACAATATAGAAAATTTTGATTTCTATAATAACCGCACCGAGAATCGAACCCGAAACCTCAGAGCGGCGACGCCTTGAAACCAGCGTGCTTAGTCACTACACCATGGAGGTCGTCACATGAGGTGTCGCAAACATGATCAAAGGTGAGGAGTTCGCGATTCGGTGCCGATCCTATGCCAAGGAGATGCTGTACCCTTTACGTTACGTTCTTCCGTAAGGTTGACGACTGGTTTGTGCTAATCCCGTACCGGGTGGGTAAGTTTGCTTCAACCTTTAGTGACAAGTGCAAGCGAGATGATCATGACACTGACAGGAGTTGATAGAACTCAGCTGACGGACAACTGAACCTGCAAAGCACTGCCGTATGACCACACCAGAGTTTTCTGCGGCTTCCAGAAATACAGAACTGGATTTCCGTATCCTCCCTAGAATCGGGGCTAAGATAAAACGATACAAATCAGACGTTAGCATACCTACATCCAGAAAACCATCTCTACGAATGCCGTTGCAAAAACTACAGGTTTTTAAATTACAACTCTACTACTTGAATCCAGAATTCAAACACAAAGCATGCCAAAGAGGCCGTCTATCACAATCGATCTTTGGCAATCTCTTCTGTTCATTATATGTAGGCTGTAGCGACAATTAGAGGAAGTAGAGGGAACTACAACCAAAGTGTATACTAATATCATAAAGCTGAAAAGTTTGTTTGTTTGAACGCGCTAATCTCATAAACTACTGAACCGCTTTAAATAATATTTTTGTGTTGGATATCTTATTTATCAAGGTAGGCTTTAAGCTACAAAACATTACGCTGCAATGGAAGGGGTGGCAAACTCAAAGCGAGCGGACAAAGTCGCGGGGACCACTAGTAAATAAACAAAAGTGTTGTAATAGTAGTTAACTTTACATATTATTTTCACTACGATTCAATAGTAGAGAGTGTGTTTTCATTTTTTATTGTGTGCCGTATGAGTTGACTTTAATTAATATATGTTACGAAATGGTCTCTTTATGTGAGTTCTGGAGTTTTTATGTGTGTGTGTGTGTGTGTGTGTGTGTGTGTGTGTGTGTGTGTCTGTGTGCGCGCGCGCGAGCGTGCGTGCGTGCGTGCGTGCGTGCGTGCGTGCGTGCATGCGTGCATGCGTGTGTATCTGTGTGTGTTGTAGTATAAAGAAAGTGAGCCCTGGGATTAGGTGCTGCCACTTTTTAATGCGTGCAGCTAGGGAGTAGAATTCGCTGCCTACTAAAGTTTTCCCATGGAATATAACCTTAGCCTTAGCAAGAGTGACCAGGCTGCTACTAAGCAGATAGATATGCACCTGACATCAGCTGCGATCGAGGTCAAATATCAGCTTAGCCAAAAATAAAATAAAAAATAAAATTCAGATCCTAATCGACGGTGAAATCGACAAAAATATATAAAAAACACACACAGTCGTACAGGCCCCTATCCATGTTGAAATTGGTAAACATAACAAACTTGCAACAATTAATTTGACAAAAACATAAAAACTTAAAACGAACTGTCAGTTTTTCCCCAGTCTCCCCAGTGGCACTTCCCGTCGTATAATTGTCATGAATGTTTTAAACGCTAAACACCCGGGTATAGTTCGTTCCCGTAACTGCTTGTAACAGTTTTGAGTACCTCATGAACTATTGACGCGGTTTGACACATAACACTCTGTTTGTCACTCATTTTGAAGTAAAATAGATGCGTTTTAAACAAATTATTATCCAGAAAACTGTGCAATAAAGAACCAAAATGCAATAAAAAGTCTCAAATAAACTATTGACCTTTTAGTTGGCGTTGGTGCCTCACTTTGATCATATCAAGCATCAGTTAACAACTATCAAATTGTTCGCCTAAAATGTATTCATTTCCTTTATAAGGTCATTAGTTTATTTAAGACTTCTCAGTGTACTTTGGTTTTGAAGTTAGTCTTTACTTTTTAAATTTTATTCTATATCTTTACTAGTGGTCCTCCGCGACTTCGTCCGCGCGTTTTGAGTTTTCTTCTTCCCCTCCCGTCGCAGCGTGATGTTTTTATGTCCTAAACCTTCCTCGATAAATAAGCCATCCAACACAAAAAGAGTTTTCATATCGCTCCACTAGATTCTGACATTAACGCGTTGAAACAAATAAACTCTTCAGCTCTATGATATTAGTATAGATGTAAGTGAGAGGCTAGCAACCATAGTTAGCACAAGCTCGCGTTGTACTTAAGCTGCAAGTATTATTTTGATGCGGAGTTATTTCAAAACTGTGATAGCTTTTTTGATTATTGAAATCAAATAATGTAAAGGGCGACTTTGTTTAAAATAAAATGCTCGTGATGATTAATGTATTTATTCTGATAAGAATCAAAACCCGTGTGTATTTAACACCTTCGAAAATAGTGTTAAAATAAAATAAAATATTTTTAATACGTGTAAATTATTTTTAAACAATTGTATTAACATAAAAAGGTTGTAGTGAGTAAACCATATCAGATAGAAATATGCTATCGCGGCCTTGTTGTGAAAGGTATCTAGTAAATATAATTTTGTACGCTTGTCATATTGTGTTTTAGAATCGGTGGCAAATATAAGAAATGTATGAAGATGACGAAACTATTTCTTTTAACACTCATATAAATACCTTTCTCTCTCTCTCTTTTTAGCTCTCTATAAGAACTTGCATGACATTAAAAGTATTAAGTGGATGTTAAATACAACAAAAAAGTTTTTAAAAGCTTTTCACAGCCAAATACACGTCCATTTATAAAAATATTATTATTTACCTTTTCTCACACCGTTGGTTATATCATCTCTAGATTCATCTCAGCCTATCGCCTGCAGCCACAAATAATTTCTCCCTAACAGTATTACTAGTAACTAGTTCAATTCCGTACCGTAGCGTACGTTAGGCAACACGCCGGCATCACGCAATTTTATTATAACCATATTGTGACGACCCGTCTGGTGTCTGGTCTCGACCAAGAGGTCGAGAAATCGCCTACTACGCAGCGGGTTGCGTGTTCGATCCCCGCACAATACAAACATTTGTGTGTATGAACATGTCTGTTTGTATTGGTCTGGGTGTTTTCTATGTATATCATGTATGTATTTACAAACAAAAAGTATTTAAGTATTATATCCGTTGTCTGGCACCCATATATATATTGTATACATGGCATACCCGTTGATGGGGCTGCATTAATTCTGTAGTGCGTCGGGGATGTTTGCAGAAGCGCGTGTAAACTGTTTTTAGGGTTCCGTAGCCGAATGGCAAAAAAACGGATCCCTTATATTATATATATATTTTGTTAAGTCTGTCTGTCTGTCTTTAAGCATTAAACTGTTGAAATTTTGTAGGAAGATGTATCCTGTTAACCGCTTTACGAAAATAAAAACAAAAAATGATACTTAGGGGAGGCTCCCACACATGAAGTTAAAAGCTTTTTTTTAGTCAAACCTATGCGTGTGGGGTGTCTATGGATAGGTTTTTTAAAATGTCATACAGGTTCCTACAGCCATTTTCTATCCATTGCATCATCATATCATCCATTCTAACGCTTCATAGATAGACGCTTCCAAAGTGGTAAAATAGGCGTCGTCCCCCCGTCCTAACTAACTTCTAAACTAAGCGAATGTAAATTTAAAAAATATATATAATGTAGATCTTAACAAACACTTTCAAAAAAAAATAGTTTGGATGGGATCGAACGAGAAGTTTTTGAGATATAGTACATTTTCAACAACCGCAAACATAACTTTGTTCTTCATACAAACACTATGAAAACAAAGTTATATTTGTCGTCAACAATGTATTGTGGTATTTTACTGTGGATGCCCTAATTCAGTTAAAGCTGGCACGAAACCCTCAGTGCGCGAGTCCGACTCGCACTTGGCCGGTTTTTACACAACAATGCGCAAGCGATGCACATCCCTGGTGCGCAGGGTTCGAGTCAGCTCCAACAGCGATCTGAGAAAAAAATGCTTCGAGGTTGGATGGTCAGGTACTGAATCACTGCTGAATGATTCATGTGCTGACTAATAACTATTAATTTAATTAAAATATAATATGAAATTTAATTCATTTATTTATTGATCCAAACTTTTTTATTACTAATTTAGTGTCTTAAGTAATCTCTATATTCCGATACTAAAAATAATTTGTACTATTCGAGTCGACATAAAGAGTTTTTTTTGAAGTGACCTTTAGTTTCAAGATATTTTTTTCTTACAATTATAAGACGGCATCACATTCATTGCTCAACACGAGTTCAAACATCAGCTCAGCTTCACAAAATGGTGACTTTAAATCGTAAAGATATGTCAACATTTAGATACTACGACAAAAACACTTGATGTGCCTTTAAAACTTGAGAGGTTCTCTCGATTACAAATAATAAAGCCATTTTCCTATCATTAGACCTCGACTGGACAAAAATAAGACCAACTAGAAGAGAAACCCTTTAGGTGTGTGAAAAAAAGTCCACTAAATACTGAGATGAGGTATGAGGTAACACATAATTACAATAAACCGATAATTTCAAGCTTACGTTGATCAATAGTCTACGCACATCATGCACCGACTCTAAATAAATTTGTTTCTTCTAGACAGAGAGCAAATGTGTTATTTTGAGCTATTTAGTGAGTTTTCTGAATAGAACTGGTTAATTTTTTTTATATTCATTTTATGTATTTAAATTATTACCCATGTCTCAGAAAGTAGTCTATTACTTTTGATGAAACTTACACTGTACTCTAAGTCGGAACGTATCTGATTAAACTACAAAAGAATCATCTCGCTAGAACTTCTTGTTTTTGAGAAATCCATGGACAAACATACAAATATACAAACAAACAATGACGAAATTTTCCTCACGAGTTTGGAAGCCTTAATAGATCAACATACGCAAATATTATCAAATTCTAACGATATCACATACATATACATTGAATTGATTACCTCTTATTTTTGAACTCGGTAAAAAAACTTACAGTCGAATATATAACCTGTTTCTTTTTAAAGTCGGTTTCATAGTAAGATAAAAAACTAATAGAAGACTACGTCACAAACGAAATCTTTACCCATTAATGTCAACATAGCCTGCATTTCTTTTCAAACAACAAACATTCCTATTGTTTCTTCACAAAAAGCTTTCCCATATCGATAAAAACAAGTATAAGATTAAGTTAACGATCATTTGAATAACAATCGTTGATCTAGAAAACTTCCCAGTCACGTCAAGTATCGATCACGAGCGGTGATCATGACGAGCTCATCGATATTATTCTGTGTTGCAGGTAGTGTTTAAAAACAGTCACTTTTTATATTGACTAGTCTACGAATATTATATACCTGATGGAATTTATCAATTACGTTAAATTATGCGCTGGGTAAGCTCTCAGGCTCTTATCATTGATATTAGAAAAGTGTACATTTGTAATACAAAGGACCTGGGAGTACATTTTTAATCATTCGCGTCAATATGGTGTATGATTGTCGGTGATTAATGTTTGATTTTCAAACGAATAGAGTTGAAATCGGCACTTTGTTGATTAAAAAACAAAATTTTGTTAATACTTATGTCTATGTTTTGCGTAATGTTCATTGATTTGAACTGGTTTTTGAATGGAAATTGTACGCCATACTCACGCGTGTATTTATCATGCGCATCATTCCTAGTATTAAACTACGTACGAGTAGGTACTGTAGAGGTTTTAAGCTACGCGTAAAACCTCTACGTCTCGTTCGTTCGACTCTTCGTATTTTAAATGTAAAAAAAACTTAGTCGTTTGTCATATCGATTGTCACATTCCTCCAATAGTTATATTCCTACGATTGTGAGTCAGACCTTCGTCTTGTCAGTGTCAGTGAAGAAGTATTTTTATAATGAAGAATCTTTGAATGAATTATAAATAAGTGCCGCTTAATTATATATTGAAATAGAAGATTGAAAACCTGAATGTTAAATATTTGTTTTTTGTATATATCATATCACAGATCGTGACACATAGGTTCATATTTGTCTCTCCGAGATAACATCGACGCTACGCTATCTCACAGTACCATCAAGGCTTTATTCCAATGAAATTTCCATATTTTTATGTATGAGACTCTAACCTGATGAAAGATTGGGCAAAATTATCCAAAAATATCGAATAAAAAAAACATAGTTCCAAGTGCCGCTTAATTATATATTGAAATAGAAGATTGAAAACCTGAATGTTAAATATTTGTTTTTTGTATATATCATATCACAGATCGTGACACATAGGTTCATATTTGTCTCTCCGAGATAACATCGACGCTACGCTATCTCACAGTACCATCAAGGCTTTATTCCAATGAAATTTCCATATTTTTATGTATGAGACTCTAACCTGATGAAAGATTGGGCAAAATTATCCAAAAATATCGAATAAAAAAAACATAGTTCCCAAGATCAAGAGGTTCAAAAGATCTTAGCATCAACAAAACACCACAATTTCAAATCAAATATCATCCTACCTCTTTTCTTATAAATAATATGACGTCTTATAAATATTTTACCAAACGTTTTAACAAATCACCGGTTTCAAACTCGTGCAGCAACATGCACCCAGCCCAACCACGCATTCGAGGCAAAGTTCAGCGCTTACGGACAAAAGCCGACTCGTCCGGAACAATAGTTATTATCGTTATAGTAATGCCAACAAAAGCTAACGGTACTATCGTAACTCGACTGTTTACATAACTGTAGTGAGGAGTGATAATTGTATGAGATTTCAGTGTAATAGAGGTAATCTAACCTACCATTGCGTATAGATTTGCTTTTAGTGCAAAGATAACTTAATTAGTTGACACAGTGCATCTTAGGATGCATTCAGATCTAGCTAATACACGGTAAAAATACATATCTCAAAATAATTAGAGGTTAAAGGAAAAAAAAGTTAAAGGAGTATGGAGTTATAAACAAAATACTGAACGCCTCAAGTTGACACGGTATTATTGCTGTAACGGGTGGGTAGATATGCTATCTACAATGGGGTCCTCATATAGAGGCCTTGTCAGGGAAACTAAGCTCAGCTGCTTTTGCTGTAAGGAAGATTAGACGTTTGACTGATGTAGAAACAGCTAGGTTAGTTTATTTTAGTTATTTCCATAGCTTGATGTCCTACGGTATTTTACTGTGGGGCGCGGCTGCTGATGTAGAAACAATCTTTGTTTTGCAAAAAAGAGCCTTGCGAGCTATTTATAATCTTAAACCTCAAGATTCCTTACGAGAGGTGTTTAAAGAAATTAGAATATTAACTCTAGCCTCACAGTATATTTACGAAAATTTAATGTATGTAAGGAAAAAATTACATTCATTCACGAAAAATAGTGACATACACAAACATAATACTAGGAATAAGGATAAGCTTGCTATTCCACAATTTAGGCTTCGAAAGGTTGGTAATTCTTTCATGGGGAAAGGTATAAAATTTTTCAATAAACTACCAGAACACATTGTAAACTTACCGGTTAATAAATTTAAAACTGTTATTAAAGAAACCCTTATGACGAAAGGGTATTATAAAGTAGATGATTATTTAAATGATAATAATGTATGGACTTGCATGATCACTACAAACATTGTAAACCTTTTGTAAAGAGGCATTGACAATAGTGACTGAGTTTCTTGCGCAGCTTCTTCTCAGCACTAGCCCACAATTGTCCCGAAGCTGTGGTAGGGTTTATATTGGGACGTGTAAAAGTGCCCCCAGTGGGCCTGTTTGCATAAATAAATGACTTTTATGACTTTTATCACCTTTTTCGGTAAGTGCAAGCGAGTAGACAAGACAATGATAGGACTCAGCTGAAATCACAACGACTATATTCATGTAGTGCACGTCATTTCAGCTATTAAATCGTATACTCCGTATGTTAGACCATTAGTAAACTCACTATTAACACGTTTGAAACTAAACAAAACATGGATCTGCGCATTTAACTCAAGTTTTGCGTAAACCCTTCATTATTATAATAACATAAACATTATTGTTTCAATAACGCCTTTTCGTTCCGAACATCAACTGAAACGTTACGGGCGAGTGATAAAATAAACAAAGTACGAAACTGCGCAGTTTTATTGACGCAATAAAGCTATGCACTCAAGAAGCAACAGTGTGCACTCAAATGTAATCAAGACAGAAGTTACGTTAGTATCAATTAAATGACGACTTATTCCGTGTGAATGAAAGTTACGCAACGTAAGTTCCGCGTCTGATTTTACGTTCCGGCGTATTAGGCTGATCTTTCGGTGGTGCAGCGGTAAGAAGTTCGCACATTAAGGCGACGGCTGCGCCAGAGGTCCCGGGTTTGATCCTCGGGTCGGCCTAAAAATATGTACCTGAGTTTTTCCGTTCAGAAATTCTTAGGGTAGCCCGGAGTTTGGAAGTTGGCGGCGTTTCACCCCCGTACCTCGGAAAAGCACATAAACCGTTGGTCCGCCTGATCGATCGTGTCAGATTGCTGTCCTTTCGGGCTATGAGAGTTAAAGAAATAGAGAGTGCACCTGTGTTTGTGCACACATTAGCGCACTATAATATGTCCCGCGCAGACGGTTAGGCGTTGTGACTGGCCACCGTAGTCGAAATTGGCAAGGGTGACTACTACTTCTACTATACGGCTGATATGACACACTATCAGCGCTGAACTTACTTAAAATGTGTGCTCTTCGTGTCTAACTAAACTATGCTTTAATTACGCAACCGAAGTTATTCAAATTTTACCTGCCGAAGTTTTGGCTTAATGTATGTCAGTAATTAAAATCAGCATTGCAGGTGTAATCATGCCAAACTTTAAAGAAGGTTTAGAAGATTCAACAAAGTATATCATAAAAAGTATTTTTTCAGGAAATTACCATCCATAAAAGGTTTTTTACATGACTACATATAACACCCTGTATTCTTTTGCCAACTACCCCGTTGACTGCTGCTCGTACCGCGCGCCAGTCACATTTTATTTGGCCACCAAGCCAGTGAAACTTGATCCCTCTTCCAGTCACATAACAAGTGAAACCTAGAACTAAAACACTAAGTTTAGGTTTTAGCGCCATTTAGATAATATAGAATCAGGCTTTTTTATCCGATATTGCAGAGTGAGAAAAAATCGCCGACCAACACATTGGCAAGCCTGTTGAATTTTGCAAGTGCTTTCTTTAACGCGTAGGCTGCGTGACTTCATCAATGTTGCAAGATTGCTCCCACAATATCCGAAGGAAATATTTTTACAAATATTGAACAATCGTTAAAGATGAAGGAAACCAATTTATGATTATTTTTTTATTTTTATAGTCTTTTGTCACTAAACAAACTTAAATATATAAAATGCACTATAATAAGCTTAACAAGGATCTATATTACATTATTATTTTTTTCATGATGGATGGGATACCCGTTTTAGGAATTAGGAGAACTGAAGGAGAGCTATACCCATTGACATAATAAGTTCAACAGTACCCAACATTCTTATATTCCGGTGTTATATTTTCTGATTTCTTACGCATTCAGGAGTGCTACCTTAGCACGGCACCACAAAATCATGACTACCACACACAAGGACATGTAAGGGTAAAATACTAGTGTAAAATCAGCTTACTTGCCTTTAAAATTTGAGGGTTGTCTTCTATTACCCCATGATCCCATCATCAAATACCGGCTTTAGTAACAACGGAATCATATAGCATACCCATCCTAAATAAAACAAATCGTATTCCACGAAATTTTCTCACATAATCGCGTCTGCCAAGGTTTTCCGGCAGAAAAGCTTTGACAAGTTCTTATTTTGCCTGATCTGTAGGTTCACACCTATCGACTGGGATAACTTTTATCGAGGTATCAGATGGGTCAAATGACGGGTTCTAGTACTCACATTTGAAAGCGTCTGCCGAGCATTTCCGGCATAACAAATACTAGCAGACTTCAATTTTCAGTCTCTACACAAACATATCTATATACTGTCATCACTGTTATTGCGATATCAGGTGGGTCGATTCAGGCCCCTTTTTCCCAACGATCGGCAGGTATAGCCGTGGCAGACGTTCACATTTGGACTCAGCACATATTTTATGAGAAACCAGTATACTTTTCATTATAGTATCAGATCGACTGATTTTGAAACGATGAGCTCTCCCTCTTTAATAAGATCGATCGAAGTTTAGTTCATTCTATCGCATTTATTTGCACCTTACTTTAAGCAGAATGTTATTGACTGTTTAAAATATCAGTGTTTATTTGAAAATTTTGAATCCTATCTAAATGTACTCGCTAGCCAAACCGTTCGAGAGCTCAAGTATCGTTGGTCGTTCCCGGACTTTGACGATTTACAGCCAGCTTTGATTTAGTTTTAATGGCACCAAGTTGAATTTACACGAACCATAAATCAATATGCGACGGCTAACCATTTATGTGGGAAGCTTTTGAGTGGGTTTACATCTCAAAAAACGTTTTTTGGGACGTAAAATTTTAAGGGGCATTTAAATTGTACGTTTTCGGTTTAATTTGACCGCGAAAGAGTGGTTTGTGTCAAACAGTAAAGAGGCTTATACTCGTATTCATATATAATACGATTAAAGTTAACGTTGGGTACCAAACGCGTTTTGTCGACTGAATATATAATTCAAACATTGCAATGATTGTTTTGTTTTATGGCTCTATATTTTAGTTTCAAGGATTATAGCTAAGAGCAAAATTATATTATATTCAATACACAATCTAAGTGTGTTCAGTATAACAAAGTTATCGGGATGATAATAACTCAAAGAGAGTTTATTAACCATGCGACCAAGTTGATAGAATTTCCTTAGACACATGTGAAGTTGAATGAAATTTCTGAGCACTCAACCCGATTTGCATATAGACAGACATTTCGTAGACATAGTAAGTGTTATTATTATTTTGTTAATTCGCTAGATAATACCATCTTCGTTCGTATCCGCGTGTTGTATTGACACAAACTTCGCGCATGTTTGTATGAAGACTGTGATGCTCAAACTGCTGTTTTGGTGGGCGCAATTTTCCTAATTTTCTTATTCGATTTATTATTCGTTAACTTAACAATCTGTGTAGTCTGAAGTTACGTTGATTCGCACCAATATTAACCGCTTACCCAAGTCTACAGGCTCCAAGAAAAAAATCAGTAGGTTGATCACTTGTTACAACCTTCCTTTCTTCTTACCTCTGACAATCCTCACTGAGTCTTCATGGCGGATTTTCCTAGTGTCATTCAGCAGTAGGACGTATCAAGGTATCCCTTGGACGAATGGGCAATATGTACAAACAGCGGCGGAAAATTCCGAATGTAATAGTTACATTCGGAATTTTCCGCCGAAATATCGGAAACTCATAAGTAATAAGGTAGTACGAGTGCATGGTAGCAATCCCGTATGTACTGAGTTACTTGAGTAACTCCCCGATCAAGGCGCTTGCAACAGTGCCGAAATATCGGAAACTCATAAATAATAAGGTCATCATCATCATCATCATTATCAGCCAAAGGACGTCCACTGCTGATCATAGGCCTCCCCCACGGCTTTCCACAGCGACCGATCACTAGCGGTCTGCATCCAGTTTGATCCTGCGATTTTTATAAGGTCGTCTGTCCACCTTGTTGGTGGACGTCCCACTCTGGTAATAAGGTACATGGTAGCAATTCTTTATCTAACTATTCCAATGTTAGTGACCATGAAAGTTTAAAACATAAATTACAGCTTTCCTTTTTTTTATGAGTCAACCCTTTACTTATCTCGTTGACAGTGTGAAGGGATTACTATGATCATCTTTGAGAACCACTGCCTTGTCAACTAGGGTAACGCCTCGCTTGACGTATCAATTCCAATGCTAGCATAGTGCGTATTATAAATAACTGATATTGTCGTATGTAAATATTTGTCTAGAGGGACCGGTGGATTCAATTATGAGCCTGTATGTTGGTGTTTGGGGAGCGGGTTTGAGTGTGGAGAAGGTACATTAGGTGTATTTATGACTAACGTGCTATCAGGTCTAAGATAAACGTGGCTTGGTCAGTACCAAAACATAGCATGGCATTAGTGTTGAAGCGCGAAGAACGGATGACCGTTGGGGCAGAAAAGTTTTAGATAGAAGACCCTTCGACCAAAGACGCAGCGTAGGACGTCCACCGACAAGATGGACTGACGACCTTGTAAAGATCGCAGGATCAAACTGGATGCAGACTGCTAGTTATCAGTTGCTGTGAAAAGCCGTAGGGGAAGCCTATGTTCAGCAGTGGACGTCCTTTGGCTAATTATGATGATAGTGATAATGATGAGTGCTGAAAACTACGTTGTACAGAATTAACTTGAAATCCTAATATATACCGCTTTTCGTCTCAAAGTAACAAGCATCATTAATATTGGACACCAATCACATACATTGCTCTGATCCCAAAATAAGTAGCTAATGCACTTGTGTTATGGAAATCAGACACAACGGTGGTACCGACCCCGGAATACCGGATCGAACCCGGGACCTCAGAGTGGCGACGCCGACGAAACCCAGCGTGTTTAGCCACTACACCACGAAGATCGTCATACATCTCAATCTTGCATGTGTAATAAATAAATTATAGTAAAAGTAAGAATCGAATTTTCAAAACGATGATACTAGTGCACATATTTTGGCTTACAGTTTAGTAAAATACTTATGTTATGTATACATAATTTATCATCTCGACTGTAAATACAGATGTGCCGAACGGTAATGTTGCCTGCAACAATCTCGCGAAGTATGGAAGCAACCATACTTAGTTGCCAGCAACTTACGCAATTTAATGGAACATTTCATTCTTTGATTAACATTTGAATATTTTTGATTAATTTTATAATGCAAAGATGAAGATTATAATGCAGATATAAGAATGAACTTAGAAACGTAACATTACCAAAGGAAATGGCCGCGTCCTCATAATTATATTGTTTGCCCGAAATTTTTAAATTCTATGTGACAGACCAAAAATTATTTTGTTTTTTGTTTGTTATATTCTTGTTTAAGAATGAGTAATAAATGTGTCTGTAGATAGCAGGGTTTTCACGGGTAACGAAATTACCTATGTATGGAGTCAATCTCTTTCACACCGTCTAGGGCCCTAATTCCACAAATTTATTGTAACGCAATCACAATGGGATACATTTTTGCAGCAGAATCAACCTCCAAGTACCTAGCGCCATCTGTGAGGCCTAAGTGTAAACATTTCGAATAAGCGCCATCTAGGCGTTCAAATGTAAATCATAGCGAATCGTCCCTTTACCTTTTCTCTACAAAAAAAATTGCTAGCGCGTACTTACAAAAGCTAACTGTCAATTCTATGGCACAATCCATCATTTTGGTGAGCGGACGTTGCTTCGCATATAAGCGCTATCTTCTACCAACCAAAAAAATTTCGGGTCATGGAAGTTGAATTAAATCGTTACGTCTCATATTTTTTGTACTGTCGAACCGCGCTAGTTACAAGCAAAGAAAATAAATTATCAAAAATTAAATCCTTTTTTGCAAAATGCTGAAGTCAAGTATCTTGGTGGATTTCTCTAATCAAACATGAAACGACTCTGGGGCGACCCACGCTGTCTCCTGTGCCGGCTGTTTAAGCTGTGTTGTTTAAATATTCCTGACCATGACACGGGTATGTTGCCGGCAACGGCACATCTGAAACTGTTGACTGTTTTCTGTTAAAATTAAATAAAGCTTGGCGATGAATTGAATTTTATTTTTATACAGAGTTTAACAAAATCAACTGCATACCTTCTCGGTGGTGATTCTGTTGCTAAAATACAACATTTTTTTGTTAGGGAGCAATATTGAAATCCCAAAAAAAAAACACTTGCCCATACAAACTAGAATCAGCTGATCGGCACTCTAGTATGGGAAAGTGAAATATTTCTTTGGATTACGATGTTGGTCCCATACAAAAAGTTGTTGCATTTGAGGGTCAGAATCAGCCCCAAGAAAGAATGCAGTTAATCTTGTTAGACCCTATATACTTAACAGTTATAAAACACACAGTATACCTGCAACGTGAATTCTCTCAATTCTGAATAAATTGCAGTTGAAATATATATATATTTTGCGCGTAAACTAATAATGAACACACTTAAACTTAATTGTGCACCCACAAAACAACTATCCAAACTAAATTAAAACTAGTTCTAGTACATTTCACGTGAATCGTCTGAATCTCGATGCCTTCCACACAATAAAACTCAATTAGAACAGACTCATACGACGAACAGACTTATTCTGGAAAAGAGAAACACAATTCAAGAGCTAGCCAAATATGTAGTTATTTTCAGTGTAAAGATAAGGAGGGTGATTTATATTTTGGTAAACGTATACGTACTGACTAATTTGTATAGGGGAAAAGTAGTAGTATGCGAGGGGGCCGGAGATATTAAGGTATCCATAAAGATGAAATAAGAAACCAAATATTTTGCGCACGCGCGGGACTAGAACCAGGAACTTCTTGGCTAACCGGGCCCAACGCTCTACCAATTGAGCTACCGTGCGATATTTGTCGTCTCTTATGGATACGTCTATACGCGTCATGTCAGCTCTATCTACCTATCTGCCCGTCATTAACTCAGCTCAGCTTTGACGGTGGAGTTTTTTTCTATTATAATATCCAAAATTAGGGAAGATATTCTAGTAGTTTCCCTCTTGCCTTCAACCTTTACCGGGAGTTTCCCGCCTGTTAATCCACAGTCAAAAGCCTTTCCTTTCTTTCCTCATTCTAGTTGCCTTCGAAATGACGACCTCCGTGGTGTAGTGATTAAGCTCGCTGGTTTCAAGGCGTCGCCGCTCCGAGGTCCCGGGTTCGATTCCCGGTCGTGTAAATATAGAAATCAATTTTTTTTATACTGTCTCGGGTCTGGGTGTTGTAGTACAACTGTTGTGTCTGATTTCCATAACACAAATGCATTATCTGATTACTTTGGAATCAGAGCAATGTATGTGATTGGTGTCCAATATTAAAATATAAAAAAATAATAATGACAAAACACTATAAAAACAAAAATTTAATTAAAATATATAAATATATTTATTTCATATCAGTGGGTAGCCATTAATACGTTGTCAGCACACTGTCACCGTATCGACAACGTGCTAGACCACACATATTGCCAAGACTTCAATAGCTTCGATCTATCTGAAGTAAGCGCAATTGCTATCGCAAAAAAAGAATAGGTCCTTTCGAGGTGCTAATTGAAATGGTCCCGTCAGCTGCACACCTGCATCTCGCAGACAATACTGGACTCGAGGACCTGGAGTTGGGCTAGGAAACGTCTGGCTGCGCGTGATGGCCGACTTTATTGGAAAACGTAATTTAGAGAAATAAATAGGAGTTTCCTGTTGACTTGAGAAAACTAGTAGTAACTTTGAGTTGCTACTCTATTTTCGTTTAATTCAATGTGCAGTGGATATTTAATGAAACTTCATTATTCATTAATAAAATATGACGCAAAATCACAAAAAAAGGCTTGTTCCTTCTCTTTTAAAAAACATTGTGTTTTTTGCAAATATAAACTAAATATTTCACAAAATAGGGTCGCATTTCAAACATAATACAATATAGTCTGAAAACAACTTACATTGCAACGTTATTAAGCTTTTATCTTGCTTAAAACTTGCTCTGAGCATTCCTTGCAATGCAGACAATTAGATAACGGAGATGTCCACCAAAACCCTTGCTGCAGCAAACAACGAATCCCGAAACAATTCCGGATAACGAACGACTGTAATTTCAAACAACCACTCTAATTCACAATTAATGTACACTCTAAACCGGTTAAGACCAGTTTAAACTGGTTACGATCCGGTTTAAACCGGTTAAGAAGCGCCTAACTAATGGTTAGTTACTTACCGCTAAATTAAAACAGATTGGTGCCAACAAAAAGACGCGGTCTTGAGTTTAAGTTAGTGCCAGCGGGCGACAGTTTAAATAAACACATTTGTTTAAAGTCAACTAGATTTGTGAACATCGTCGTGTCAAAGAAACTTATCTTGTAAGAAAAACGTCACTGTAAGATGGTGAGACTAAAAATTACGTATAATGTTGTTCATTACAGCTTTCCAGTTTAAGCGATCAGAGAGCAAAAAACATGCTGATCTTTTATAACGGACAGCGGAATATTTTCAAATTGTTTATAACATCTATCCTAATATTATAAAGCTGAAGAGTCTGTTTCTTTGAATAATCGCGTTAATCTCAGGAAATGCTCGACCGATTTGAAAAACTCTTTTTGTGTTGAATAGCTAATTAATCGAGGAAGGCTTTGGGTTATCGAACATCAAGCTGTGACAAAACGCCCGCACGAAGTCGCAAGGGAATGCTTGTTTCCTACAAAAACACATCCAAACATTTCAAATCAATACAAATAAATACTATAGGAGAAATCATAGTTATTGTTTCGTTTACAGGCCATCTTTTGTTTTATTAACAGCTCCTAAATGTGAACTACGCTTCCAAAGCTCCGTCTTCAAAGCGGGGCTAATTGAGCCATATTTGAAATCCACTGTGTATTACTTAAGGCTTCACGCAAATTAATCAAAGAGAAATATTCATGGCGACACATGCCATGAAATGATAATGAACTGGAAACGCGAGACATCAAGTAACAGGCGACTGCCGGGTATTTACATTAATTGATATTCAGCGAAGGTTTGAACCTACGCCTCTCATCTTCGTCTGCTTCGAGGATTTGGTGGCCAGTAGTACTGAAATGGCAAAGCCGAAATAAATAAGTTTTAATTCGGTCTTTTTCAAATATCAATAACTTTTCGCCAATGATTGCGAACCTCGGAAAATACTCTAAGTCTGTTGATCTGTCTCTGACAGTAATAAATTAATGTCTCTGTCTGGACTACAAAATATGGAGAGTACTTAAAAATAGCTCTATAGTAAACACTCTGGTGCATTAAAAATCTACCTGCCCAGTTCCAAAAAGACTCTAAAACGGGTTCCTTTCCTTTCAATGGTGAAGAGTTTATTTAAGACTTTTTCGTGCATTTTGGTTTTGAAGTCGGTTTTTACTTTTTTTAAGTTTATTTTTTAGGGTTCCATAGCATGACAAAAAACGGAACTCTTATAGTTTCGTCAAGTCTGCCTGTCTGACTGTCCGTCCGTATGTCACAGCCACTTTATTTTGTAACTATAAGCATCACACTGTTGAAATTTAGTAGGAAGACGTATCTTGTTAACCGCTTTACGATTCTTATACAAAAAAAAGATAAAAGGTTTTGACTTGACCCCCATACATGAAACTAAAACAAAAAAAAATAGTCTAACCTATGCGTGTGGGGTCTCTATGAATAGATCTTTTAAAATTAAATAGAGGTTTTTATAACCATTTTCTCTAAAAGTATAACGTTTGCGAGATATACCTTCCAAAGGGGTAAAATGGGCGTACCTTTAACTTCTTAACTAAGCGAGTGTAAATTTTGAAAAAAATATATAATGTAGATCTTAACAAACTTTCAATAATAATTGGTTTGGACGAGATCACCTAGTAGTTTTTGAGATATAGCACATGTTCTACAACCGCAAACATAACTTTGTTTTTCATACAAACACTATCAAAAACAAAGTTATATTTGCTGTGAACAAAATATAGTGGTATTTTAGCTTAGTGGAAGTAAGTGGATCCCTAATTCAGTTAAAGTTGGCACGGAACCCTCAGTGGGCGAGTCCAACTCGCAGTTAGTCGGTTTTTTAGATTTGTCTTTGACCTGAATAGGATATGGGCAAACCAAGTTCGCCGGTATAAAAGTTGCTTTTATTATGGTAACCTCATGTTATGACTTGAACCACATGCCTTTGCGAGTTAGATGCGAAAAACAATACAGCCAGCGAGGCCTTCGGTTCCACAATTAGTGCAAGAGTAGCATATCATTCCGCAGTCCAACATTTTAGTTCGTTTGTACCAAACTAATGTTTTCCAATTGACATTGCCTGCGGAAATATCGAATGTCAGATTCTTCTTTTGACCTTTAAAAGCATGATGTTTGGATAAAAACGTCTGTACCTAGATTGACGGCCTCGTCATTTTAATAACATTACATTGGATTTTTTGTTTCAGGATTCTGGATTATTTGAAATAGATTTTTATTTAATTTTAATGCTACCAACGTAAACTAAAGAGTACTAACAATTTATATAGAATTATATTCTGTGATAAAAATATTTGAATTTGAAATAATTACTTTGTTTATTTTTTTCATGTTAGCCCACAAACAGCACTCTTGCATCATTAGCCTAATAAAGTAAGCCTGTAATGTACCATTGCTGGGAAAAGATCTCATATTGCTTTTTTCAAGACAACTTTGAGATGTTTGCTGAACTGAAGATACAGCAGAAAAATAATCAGACATGAGTCAAAATCCAAAACGTTTGCTATCATAGTAATCAATTAATTGGTTTCTTCGTAAACAGGTAACATACAGCCAGAGAGATTGCATTTACATACGAGTAATATGAATTCCAATGTTCCAGTATCGGTATTTCATTACCTTCGTCACCAAACATTCGCAATATCAGTGCATTTCACAGAAAGCCAATTAGTTTCCATACAACCGTGCAATGTCAGCTCTTTGATATGAACGCATTCACAAAACTGACTGAGTGGTTAAGACTAGCTTGTCAAAGCTTGAATGTATCGCTGAATTCTATACGAGGTAATACTTTGATGGGTTTATTGCTTTAACACACGGACGGCACGGCATACTGCGTACTGACAGCACACTGACGAGATGTCGTAGTGTTGAGGGTATGCTGATTACCGTATAGTCGGACGGTATCGTATTCTCCAATACCGTATCGTATTCTGCAATATTTATGGCATATCAATGAGTAGCAGCCCCCGCGACTTAGTACGCGCTTCTTGAGTTTGTTCCCTCCGCCCCGTTGCGGCGTGATGTTTTATAGCTCAGCCTTCCTCGATAAATAAGCTAATCTAACACAAGAATAATATTTCAAATTTGTCCAGTAGTTCCTGAGATTAGCGCGTTCAAACAAACAAATTAGAAAAATCTTCACCTTTATAATCTTAGTATAGTTATAGTCAAAAAAACTGCTGCATCACGGCAGATCACAGATATTGTACCCTTTCCCTGTGATTACCAAGCCACGTCGTACCGTAAGATGGCGTTGCGACGGCATGGTGACCTCTTGTCAACGGCTTAACGACTGACATTTATTCACTGATATGTCAATGACAGCCATCTGCACCCGGACGGTAGTCAGTCAGTCAGCGTCTACCATTATAGACACAATGAGGCTTTGAGCATCTATGAAATTGAATCGCGACTAACGCAATGAACATATTTAATTCGCAATCGATGCTAACGCGCGTCAGTATCGATGCAGTCGCCAATATACAGTACATGATTAATATCCATATCCAGCTTCTGCATCGACGCTGTATCGCGTGTGTAAAGGGTCTTAAAGTGCTGCATGTGTGTTGGCACCCTAACAGACTCAAAGATCCAAATATCTCTCAGACACATCATAGCGCAGCGCAGAGTTGTCCAATGACGTTCAAAAGGATAGACATGTTATACACCAACATTAAAGCATTTTAAAGTGGCGCAAGGATTACTCTATAAACGAACGTATAGTTGTGTATAACGACACTAAGCGCTAATAGAGACAAATGATGGCGCATGCCTGTTGATAGAAAGAGATACATAATAACATTCGTTGCGTACTGCTTGCTACTAATCATTGGCGCAAGCGCGTGACATCTTGCCCTTAAGCCTAAAGACAGCCATTGCCAAATTATGGTAAAGGCTGAATGCATATTTTAAGTTTTAATACTTTTAAATGAAAAAAAAAACTATACTTATGAATGTAATGAGACGTTTTTATTGTCTCTAACAGTTGCAGTGTAATTATTTCTACTTCTTAACACACAGGAAGGCATTTTTACCAGAGAACGAGAAATAATTCAAGGCACTGTCAGCACGTATAGCCATAAAGAGAAAGCGTGCCCAACTGAATGCACACCGGGCAATTACCTGCCTTTTGTTTTGCCATTGGCAAGCAAATACGACATATCTGTTTAAAAAACATCTTAGGAGCTGTCACAGTAATCCAGCAGCAGCGTCATCTGTGCAATAAGCGCTCACCTGAGGCGTCGGCGACAGCCGTTTTCAATTAACCACTAGCCGGGTCCTTGTCTCGAGTTAAATTAAATTCAGTAAGTGTTCTTCACTGTTAAGGTGCAATAGGACGGACTAAGGGACTTGGCGGGGCCCGGGGAGTATTCATGCACACCAGTGCATTTTGTCGGTCTTACCTAAACAAACAGTCTACATACATCGTGCACCGACTCCAAAATCTTTTGTTTGAGTTAAGACGAATGCGTCATTTTTAGTATTTTTGTCATTTTTTGGAAGGCGGCTATTTGCTAAATTATATTTTTATTTCATAATTGTAAGTACACATCTCAAAAACTACTGGATCAATATTGATTAAACTTACATTGTACCCTAAGTTAAACTACACCTGATAAAACAAAAAAAAACATCTTACTATTATTTCTCGTTTTCAAGAAATTCTGAGAAAAGCATAATAACATACACGTTATCACACTTACAAAATAAACTAAATTGATCAACATACTAAAATGTTATTAAATTCTGTGAATATCACATGCATACTTTTGTAAATCGGTAAAAAGAATTTGCATAAGCTAATTCCTTTGTAAAATAGTATTATGTCTTAAGCAAGCTAACAACCAATTAAAAATATTTGACGACATTAACATCACTCACACAATGAAATGAATAAATGAAAGAAACATTTTATTTGCCTTTGGAAAAGGGTACATTTTTGTTTGTGTTTTACATATTGCAGTTCAGCTTTTCCAGTTAACAGTAATAGATCACAAGGGCATACAATTGTTACCTAAGATCACTGGTTGCTCCAATAAAATTTTCAGCTACTGCATAATTCTGTCAAACTGTTTTAGAAAAAAAAATGATTCTATATTGCGGCACCGTTATGCAGCAATGAGTAACACTTAGTTACAAGAATTATTCATTGAACACTACCTAAGTGACTTTTTACCTCAATATATATTTTACGTATTTACTAAAACTGTACGAAAGTTTTCTAAAGATAAGGTTATATTAACTTCAACTATAGTCTCGGCAAACTTCATTTTGCCTAGGCCCCGTCCCGTCCCGACTCCATTTTACAGTTATCATCCTACTCAACTCAAATAATTAAATTATAAAACCTAATATAAATCATGAAAATCGGTCCACCCATTTTCGAGATACAATACCTAAGTGGTGTAACTAGCATGATTTTCTTTTATGTGTCGATATAGTCACAATAAAATATTAAAATATTGAAATTTACGTACTAAATAACTGACTCCCTTAATCCGGTCCTGTTCTGCAATAAAGGTGCATCACAACTGACGTTGATGAGGAATGTGCTGGGTTTGTTGTTTTAAAATTAATAATAGTCTCTGTTTGTGCTTCCTATTTAGTTAAACATTTTAGCAAATAAATAGATTAGGTGAAGTTTGGAAAATATGTAATAAAATCTTTTTCTAGGTATTTTGAGTGCGACATACATTGGTATTTAAGTATTAGTAGCTCTGCTTTACTGTCAAATTAGCAATTCGTATTGTAATTTCGCATTATATTGATAATATTAATTTCTCTACCTAAACTCCCATATTTTTTTTACCCAAAGGTTGTCTTGAAGAGATCGGTTGTAGTGATAAGACCGCCTAAGTTGTTCATTTTTTCCTTAAACGAATTTGTAAATCATTTTCTGTTATATATATGCAATAAAGAGTTATCCATCTATCTATATTCTTACAAAAAAAATAAAAAAATACATTATATATCATTGTAGTATCATTATAATATTATTATATTCTGAGTATTTGTTTACACTGAGTGAGAAATGAACTGCCTTAAAATTCAATGGATTAAGTTTGATCGCAATACGCCCTCGGTATTAGTAACACAAGAAAGAAATTCCATACTTCGAAACCAAGACAATTGATGATTGGTCTGGTGCACATTAATTTTTAATTATTATTTACTAGCGGGACCCCGCGACTTCGTCCGCGCGTATTGAGTTTTCTCCCTCCGCTATCGTTGTAGAGTAATGTTTTAAAGCATAAAGCCTTACTCGGTAAATAAGCATTTGAACACAAAAATATATTTTCAAGTCGGTCCAGCAGTTCCTAATATTAGCACGTTAAAACAAACAAACTCTTCAGCTTTATAATATTAGTATAGATTATTTTATTTATTATGCTATAACTGGGTACATCTAATATATCAATTTTTGCCAAAGTCCTAATATCAATGCCGCAGTCGAAAAAGTAAAAATCGTCATTATATTTTGTCAAATGTATTGTTTATGAATGTTAATTATATTTCTTACGGTTTTTTTTTTAGAAAAATTATACTTATTTTAGGTAATCAAAATATGTAGGCGTTAAATTATTTACATTAATGCTCATTTAGCAACTTATACATCAATTACAAATCTGTCAAAACTCTTATACATTTCCTAACAAAACCGGAGCTAGTTAAAACTTATCCATTCACAAATGCACCAAAAAATGCAGAAAAGGTGGAAAACTTAAACAGAACTTAAAATTTCAAAAGAAAATGCACCTGAGGTTACCCCACTCAGTTTCAAGTTGGACTTGCCTCCGAGGACTTTTCAGAAAGTTTTCGATAGCCTTATTCGTTTGCAGGGTGTTATAACAGTTTTCTTGGCTTAAATATTTGATGAAACCTTTTTAGCATTTCAGTTTCAAATACGTAAAAACAAAACAAACATTACTTTTACTTGTAAAAAGCAACTGTGTCAGAGAAAGAATCGAACCTTGTGTCTAACGCTATCCGAGCGCATGCCTACACCACTCGACTACCGACAAATTAGCAAGCCTGTTGAATTATTCCTATTGAATTAACTATAAAAACGAAAAATCAAACTATAAATTAGCTAACTTCATCTTAGTGATTGTTAAATATTAGTAAAAATATTGTCTTCGGATGTTGAGAGAGCAATCTCACATCATTGAATTGTACTGACGACCTTGTTAAGATTCGGCGCAAGAACAATTTGGATGCAGACCGCTTGTGATCGGTTACTGTGGAAAACCGTGAGGGGTGCCTATGTTCAGCAGTGAACGACCTTTGGCTGATAATGATGATGATAAACAATAACAAAAATTACCTAAACTTACTATCCAAAGTTTAAATATTACCGACTTTTTGAAAGCTCATTATGTTCTCATTTTGTTTGGATCGGAACCTAGTCCTGTCCTGATGAATAGAATGTGGTCTTCATAACTTAAATACTGCATTTCAAAGTAAAATTATATTTTCGATAAATGGCGTACAATATGGCACTGCTTATTAGCCTTTCGCGTGGTATGCAGTAAAGAATTTAGCTATCTATCATAATTTCCGACTAGCCAATGTGATTAAGCGACAGCCTTCACCGATCAGGATGAGTCTATTTTTACCATAGTCAATATATGGTTAATGACAATGCGTCGTTAAGCCTTGGTCAATTCTGGGTGAATTAACCAACCAAAGTATTTTTGCTGTTCTTTGAAAGCCCAGTTAGGTTTCGTTGTTACCCTTAAAAAGATTCATGTCACCTATTATTTATCAATTGTTTAGCCCATACTGAATTTTATTAGGTAAACTATACTTACACATATTTATGAAACTCCTTACGGCTAATGATTTCTCCATCTCATTGGGACCGCCACACGTGCGAGTGAGTAAGCTCAGCAATCCTGACAATGCTGGCAGCCAACTCATACTCCTAATATGGCTGACTTTACTGCCCACCCAGGCACCTGGTGAATACTGACACAGTGCAGCGAGGAAAAGAAAGCGGAGTGTGTACGGGATGTAATATTTTATCTTTAAAATCACAAAAAAAATACAGATATTTTTCATAACGTTTTTTTTTTGGTAATATTTGTGTTAAACTTAGATATCACTTTTATTTGATACCAATATTGTGGTAATAAAGTCCATAAAGAGTCCACCAACTTGGGTAATTCGTCATATTGGATTTAATGTGACGTCATAGGTAACCATGCATTAATCGCGTTTACAAAACTTCAGTTCAATCGGTTAAAGATAACTGGTATAAAATTAAGTTGCAAAATTTTAACCAGTCAATCATACATTGCAAGTTAAGCAAAAGTTGTAATATTTTTTAAAAAAATATTAGATTTTATATGTCTAATAAAAATAATCTAAATAAATAAAGATAACAGCACCGGTGACTTCATTCTGTCATGGCACATTAGTAATAAAGGTTTTGATGATTAAATGGACTCGCAAAAAGATCTACGTATGAAAGATATCAACACTCACTTTCGCATAAAACTATATGAGTGAGATAACTAATTGCATTGTTGCACACAAGCTAAATATATTAGAAAGCAAGACTTCTGTATACCTTTATTTGCTATTGCTAAAGTTACCACTCTTCTCTTTACTGTGGCACGCTAACTGCACGCTGCCAAGGCCGAACGACGCATTCTCATTAACCAGATATTGATTATGGTAAAAATAGACTCATCGCTGGTCGGTGAAGGCTGTCGCTTAATCACATGGGCTAGTCGGAAATTATGATAGATAGCTAAACTCTTTACTGCATACCACGCAAAAGGCTAATAAGCTGTTAGCAACTTACGACTAAAAATAACCATACTGTACGTCATTTATCAAAAATATAATTTTCCCCAAAAATTCAGTATTTAAATGTAGTAAGGACCACATTCTGTTCATCAGGGAAGGACTGGGACCTGGACTAATCAAAATAAGAAAATAATAAGCTTACAAAAAGTCAGTAATATATAAATTGGGATAGTAAGTTTAGGTAACTTTTGTTATTGTTTGTCATAATTATCATCATCATTTTCAGCCAAAGGACGTTTACTGCTGAACATAGGCCTCCCCCACGGTTTTTCACAGTAATTAATCACAAGCTGTCTGCATCCAAATTGTTCTTGCACCGAATCTTTACAAGGTCGTCTGTCCATCTTTTTGGTGGATTTTCTACGCTGCGTCTTTGGTCGAAGAGTCTCCAATCTAGACTAGACTTTTTTGTCCCAACGGCCATCGGTTCTTCGCGCTATGTGCCTTGCTCACTACCACTTGAGTTTACTGATTATCATGGCTATGTCCGTTTCCTTAGTTCTTCTACGTATCTCCTCATTTCTGCGCATTTTTTACATATCTCGTAGAGAAACACCGAGAATAGTCCCCTCGATCGTTCGCTGTATGATGTTGAGCTTTTTTTATAAGGCCCCTAGTAAGAGACCATGTTTCGTATCCGTATGTCATCACTACAGAACGTGACGGTCACGCACACTGGTTAAAGACTTTTGTCTTTAGATACTTACGTGATCGAGACGAGAATACACTCTTGCGCAATTTTCCAAACACTGCCCAGGTTTACATGCTTTCGCCTTATACTATATCTTTACAAAATATAATACAACACTTCAATTCAACTACTACTTACATAAGTTTGAAGGTTCCACCACGAATTTTATAAAAAAAACACTGAAAATGTTGAACATCAAAGATCAGAAAATAATACGATGGAAGCTAGTCACTAAATACAATATTATGACCTACTAAATGGATCCTTTGAGCAGATACTCCGCACAAACATTCCTAACTCAAAACTAACTCAACTTGAAATGAGCATTGCTTATCCCTCGAAAATGCAAACACACAACCTTTGTTAGTGCATTAGTTAAGTTGACAAGGACCTAAAGTGGCTACCGGGCTAATTGTGAATAGGAGTCTGACATTTGTTACCTGCTGAATGCGAAACACGAGAGTATTCTTAAAACAAATTGAGCATATAAACTCTCAAGCGTTAGTATTGTTATCAAAATTTAGGAAATAAACAAGCAGTTTTGTACCGTAAAGGTCTCGAATTTGATTGTGTTTTCAGTGCCGTAACCTTGAGTGAAAGATCCTGTAAATTGAATGATTGAATGATATATATTTTTTTAATCCTTATTTATTAAAGAGGGTTTATTCGCTTCGCCAACCTCAAAGCGAATCCACCCTCATAGGAACAATTGAATGGTATAAAATACAAAAACTTTATATTCTCACTATTTTAATGGGTGTGGTGTTGGATAACATTGCTCATTTAGTGTTAAGTATGCGCTAGAATAACGATCGATTCGTTGTATGATAAAGTTGCATTTTACAAGTGCAATTTGTATACCTAGTTGTGAAATTATTTTAATAAAATTATGCAAAACAAGAACATTCTTCACTAGCGAACTTTATTTTTCCCAAATCTTGTTCCGCTCCAAATTGTGTGTTTTTTCAGAGGCAACCAACTAGTAAATTGTGCAAAGTGACATTAAATCCGTAAGCCGCAGGACAAGCGCGACATTAGTTGTGTTGACAGTAATCAAAGTGGCCACACTAATACGATTTGCGAGAGACAACATGCAACAACAACAGTTTTGCTTGTTGTGTTGTGCACAGCTGTGCAGCTGTTTCTGTTTGTTGGCGCTAACTGAATGAAAATGTAGTGAAAAAGTTTGGTCACAGATTTAGCGTTGTAGGTAATAGGAAAAACGACACATTTGGATAGGAGGAAAACGATGGTGCATCAGGAACCAAAATATCCCAATGAAGGCCCGTAAATAACTTTTATCACGTTTTTAAGGTTCCGTAGCCGAATGGCAAAAAACGGAACCCTTATAGTTTCGTCAAGTCTGTCTGTGGGTCCGTCCGTATGTCACACCTCTTATTCTGAAACTATTAGTATTACACAGTTAAAACATAGTAGGTAAATATCAATATTACGATTCTTATACAAAAAAATATGATATTTAAGGGGAGTCTACCATACATGAAACTAACACCTTAAAAAAATATTTTTGTCAAACCTATGCATGTAGGGTGTCCTTGGATAGGTTTTTTCAAATGACATCGAGGTTTTTGAAACCATTTTCTCTTAAAGTTTACTTTTTGAGTGATAGCCGCTTCCAAAGTGGAAAAATGAGTGACCAATCATGTCCGGAACCGGAGTCAGAAAAAGCGAGGCTGTAGGAGACTGAGGGCTTGATTTCCTGTGTCCTAGTGAGAAGAGTGTTAATGCCAATACTTGCCACGCTAGGCAGGCGGGTTAGCGAGCGCAGAAGCACAGCCCTTTGTAGCTGTGACGCTGCTCTACATTTAGATGCGCCTTTTATTGGATGGTTATACCGCCATCTGTCGGTCGCCAGAGCCTAGTCTGTTGAAACAGGACGCATCACGTAAAGGTAAGGTTAACTTGGAGCATGGATCCTGGTCAGGCTACCCAACGTCCGCGCTCCCATATTGCACATATACTGGAACAAATTTATAGCAATATCGAAAAATCCGCTCAAAACATCTTGCGATTCCAATTAACCAACTCTCAAAGCACACGCATACTCATTACAACAATGTTGCATTAACGAAACAGTAGCGTTCCCCATGGCAGATTTATTTATAACCTTGCCCCTCAAATTCCGCCACCATTGAATATACATCCTGTTGTTTCGCACCCCACGCTTAGCGCTACCGTACCCGGCTAGCCCGGAAATTCCCGGATCCCTAATAGTGTTGTCAATTTATGGATAACTATCGATAGTATTGACATTTATAAGTCTCTATTATAGAGTGAGAAGTGCTGGCTGAGGCAGATATTATCCGAAAGAGGTCAAACGTCGACGACCCATCTGGTGTAGTGGTCGAGAAATCGCCTACTACGCAGCGGGTGCGGGTTCGATCCCCGCACAATACAAACATTTGTGTGCATGAACATGTCTGTTTGTATTTGTCTGGGTGTTTTCTATGTATATCATGTATGTATTTACAAACAAAAAGTATTTAAGTATTATATCCGTTGTCTGGCACCCATAACACAAGCTTTGAGTAGCTTACTTTGGGGCTAGATGGCGATGTGTGGGAATGTCCAAAGGATATTTATTTATTTATTATTTATTTAAACGTTGGCCATTCATATAACTTTTTATTGAAAATCACATAGATTAATTACAAATTCGAATGAATGAAATGTACAATTAAGGTGATATTATCGCTTTAAGCGATCTCTTTTTCTTCTCTTCATTTGTTAATTGTAGATTTATAGATAACATGAGGAAGCTTTATTTTTTTCCGTGCTTATAGTCAAAAATGCACTGCATGTTTTTTGTTTTCAGGAGATTCAACTATTTTATCTTTTTCTTGCAGTAAAACCTGCACATTAAAGTCAACCAATCTATAAAAGAAACGCACTGCTTCTTTCTTTAGTGTAGCTGTACTCTAAAATAAACTCTTTCTATTATAAATGTAATATAACGGTAAAGAAATTTACACCAATTGCATTAGCCCACAATTGTCCCAAAGCTGTGGCCGGGTCAATGTTGGGACGTGTATAAATGCTAGCAGTAGCTTATTACAGTGGTCAGTACGTCAAGTTACTCACTTTTGTTGCAAAGTAGCCCTTATTACAACTGAATAAGATACCGCAGTGTTTACCTTGACGTGCTGTTGTCCGTACAAAATAAATATTTTATTTCATTTTATTAAAGAGCAGTTATACAAATGATTTCATTATTACAGAATTCAAAATTCTAGCTCTCGTGTCTTCTATCAATTGTGAAACTATCGTTGAGTGTCACATCCTTTCTCCCCAATTAATTACCAAGCGGCTTTGTCGATTTAACTTAGTGCATTTCTGCTGCACTTGTCCGAATGAGTCCTAGAATCGTCTTGGACGATGCAAGGAGAATTTTTAATGTGGCCGAGTGTGCTTTGTTTCTATCCACCTCGAAGGACCAGGGATAATTTAAATTAAGTAGTTGCATGTCTGTATTATAAAAAAGGGATCTTGACAACTCTTTGAAATATTTGCTTTGTAATCAATAAGAGCTAGCATGAGTTGCACCAAATGCCAATGTGCCATGCAATTTTTATTTTTTTAATATTGGATACTAATCACATACATTGCTCTGATCCCTAAGTAAGTAGGCAATGCGTTTGTGTTACGGAAATCATGTACAACGGTGGTACCACAATACCAAGACCCGAAACAATGTAGATAATTTTGATTTCTATATTGACCTGACTGGGAATCGAACCCAAAACTTTGACGTTTTTAAACCCAGCGTGCGTAGTCACTACACCACGGAGGTCGTCGAAACTATATGAACCCGGGTCCGAAAAAAACACTTTTTTTAGTCATAATGGAAAATCGTAATAGTTACAGTCGCCAGCACAGCAGGCTACCCACTTTTGTTGCAAACTAGCCCTTAGTGTAACTGCATAAGATACCGCAATTGTCCGAACATATCATCATTAAGTATCTTCTAAAATATTTGGTAGTTGAAAACTAATTCTAAGCAACAATAAACTTTTTACTATCTGCGCATTCAGTGCTCACTTATTTTAGTGATCATAAATATCAAACACAATGACTATAGTTTCTCACTCACATGCCATAGTTAAGCATCCCATAACTCATTATTCTTTATTAGTATAGTACGACCATGATTATTCATTTAATGATTTTATTTTCTCATTAGACGCAAGCACAGTCGCACCAGTCATATTATCATTTGTATGTAATAATAGTTTAAGTGTTATGCTGATGGTAGAGTCATAATTATAAACGGTTTTAATAACTTTGTATAATTTTCATTAATTTGTGATTGAGCGTTTACAATTATGCAGTATTGTCTAATTACTAAGGCAGTAATTTAATTTGTGAGTATGTAAACTATTTGCCTATAAATAATGCGCTCATCAATCAGTTAAAACAGTTGAAATACATTATAAAATGAATCAACCACCTCAGATTCTTCTCTTTTTGATTTAATCTACGTCAACCACAGACATTTTAAAATCTATAAGTTTTCATATCAGCAAATACTCATATATGTGTTTAGAATAAAAATAAGAATAAGAATAAATTTATTACCTTAGAATGACAAACTATGTTTAAAAAAAGACAGCCGTTTGTTACAATTATACTTTTTGGTTTAAATAATATGGAAGGTTTAATTTTTACGTTGTTTGCTTTTTAGGTGTAAATAACAATATTGTATTTACCACAGTTTTGAAGACATCCCGACTCTAAAACTAAAGCACAGGAGTTCGATAAGAAATGATTAACATAAGGGACTAAATCAAACACAAACGAACATGACCCACGGTCCGGCATCCCACTAGACAAGTAAACGAAAAAAATAAACAACCACCCACACACACAAACACACTGCACATGGTTGTAGGGTTGCCAGCACTTCAAGCTATATATAGTTTGGTTGAAAAATAACCCCTACAGCAACTGCATAAGATACTGTTTGAGTTCAATTCTACGTGCTTATCCGTACAAAAAACAAACTGCGATCTCGGTTTACGCTAATTGTAGGGACCATGCAAATGATTTTGAACTTAATATTAAAGTAAATTAAGATGAAGGTCGAGTAATGGAGATGGTTGTGTTTATGATAAAGCATCAGCTGTTTAGACGACTCGGATGCAGACGTGTGATAATTCGGCCCAACCATTTGGTGGGCCGTGAGACGAATGGTTAAAGCTTAATTGGACCAAATGTTTGGTGAATCTGCTTGACTAGAGAGAGTACTTATAATAGAACATACGCTGTTTGCTGCACATGTTTCTGTAAATGGGAATGTGCAATCCGTCCGTAACAACAAATGAAGCTTAAATATATGCAGTTATTATAAGAATGAGTTTTCAAGGAGTTCATCAATTTATGTACGTACTTACGGCGTACTTCCGAACCTTAAAAATGCCAAATAATTGTAAGAGATTTGATTTACTGAAAGAGTAAGTAAGTATTTTATATCTTATTTACAGTTGTGAACTTCTATTATGACCAGCTATTTTAGTAATTTATCCTTTATCAAAATCATCATCATAATCAGTCAAAGGACGTCTACTGCTGAATATAGGGCCCTTTATACGGTTTTGTACAGCGATCGGTTCTGGGTGCAGCCAGTGCGATCCTGCAATCGTCTGCCTATCTTGTGGGTGGACGTCCTACGCTGTGCATTTGGTCGAAGGGTCCCCAATCTAAAACTTTTCTGCCCAACTTTTTCATTTTTTTTTCTTTGCTGCCTTTTACTCAGAATAACTAGCATTAACATCGTATTAATATTTGAAACTCACCTTTAATCAGGAGCTTTGAAGTTCATACAGTTCAATAGATATCAGCTCAGCTCAGATATTCATCCATTCGACTCCGCGCCCGACATTCAATATTCAGTTCAAAGCCATAAATCATTTTGTCAACTAATGAAATACTAACCCTTAATTTCCATACCAATATTCCATCTACAATAGTCAATTTTAGATCGGCTTCTCAGAATAATAATGGTTTCAATGTTACTAATAATAACTATAAATTACACTTGAAATCAAAAGCTGACTTCACAAATGACCTGATTGTAATTGTCGCAGTTTGAAATTACGTGGACCCCATTAAAGCAATGATAAGTGAGAAAGACCTTATTGTGTTGATGATAAGGTTGATGATTGCTGGATTAGATTTTGTAAAGGTGCTGTGTATGGGAAACCGTTGAATAGGCTGTGGACTCAAAACTTGGACTGTATTGTTGGAGCATTTCATAGTGGTATTTACTAGGACGCAGGGACCACGTGTCGGGTTAAGGGCCTAGTTGCTTTGTGATGAACAAATTGAGAGCATTTGGAATCAAGGAGTTATATAGTACACGATGGAAAACCATGCCCTATTAAGTTATTTATGTAAGCCTTCTTTTTAAAAGAAGTGTACTAATTCTCAATTAATTACTGAGAAGTGATTTAAAACCATAAAGAAACATGGATTTTCTAATCTTGTAACACGTGTGTTAATTAAGAGTGAGAGAATTTGCAAAGTTCTGTTACACACAATCCTATTTCTTACAGATAATTATCGTTAAGTAGAACTGACCCGTGGAAGGTTTCACGATTTATATTAAAACATAAAACAAATTAAACATTATCATGTCTGGACCACAACTTCCTAAAAGTTCATAAAATATTCTGACCTAACCCAAATGAAAACGTTTCTGATAAAAAACCTAATAGAACACATTTAACCAAAATGGTTGTGCTGTTTCAATTCAAAGCTGTTGCTAATTTTCATCCACGTGTGTCGATCACGTGTTCATACTGGTCGTGCTTAGCGATAGAGCGTGAACCAAACATAGGGTAATGCTTCTTTGGACTGACCTCCATTTTGGGAATGAATATGACACCGTTATTGTTTTGCTACTGGCGTGTGAAGTAGTGTAAGAAATCGATTGCATAATCAAAACTACTGCTCACTTCTGCTGTTTAAGGCTTGTTGGTAGACCTATTTATAATAGGCCGGGGACGTACTGCTAAATTGCTGTTAAGAAAAATTGCACAAAAACTCTGTGACAGCCGATAATAAAACTGGCTGGTTCCTAGCTCAAAGGATTAGCAAAACTATCCAACGTGGCAACGCAGCCAGCATCATAGCCTCCTTGCCTCAAGGAAATGGTTTCGGTTTTGAAAAGGTAGACTTAAAGTTATTTTTTTTTATGTTGCATGCCTTAGTTTTGTTTTTTTTCTGATTGTTATTAATAAAGCAAAGTTTAATGAGTTAAAATTACATACAAGAATAAAGGGTAGTTTAACGAATGAATCAATTATTCATGCGGCTGACTACATGTCTTCTGAAAGCACAATTACAAAAGCACTGTACTTGGGTGTTTTGATAATTGTACTAGTTATTAAATTATACAGGCACACTACACTTTTAACTCCCTAAGGTTTCACCCGCATAAATATAATAGTGAATTGTACCCTTTGTGCAATATTGATGTATAAACTATATTATTGTATTTTTTTATTAATATTCATTCAGTTGTTTTTTCGTTATAAAGTCTCAATCATCCCTACGACCATCTTCCAAGAATTCGACATTAATAATATAACAAGGTTAATTTAAGTCACTTTATATACTGCTCTATCTAGCTTATGCAGTTTTAGTCATCCTAGACTTAAGGCGCTACCCGGATTTTTACCGCGCACACTAGCGCCACTTTACTAGAAAAATCATAACTCGTTAAATAAAAGACCAATCAAAAATCTGGTAGATACGATTGTAGCTCTGATTATGTGGTTTAGATACATTGTTTAAGTTCAATTAAACAGAGTTATCTGCAGTTACAGTTAGAAAAATTGCTAAAAGTGGCCATATTTAGTAGTTTTTCTAACTCTAACTACAGTAAACTACTTTAGAAACAATTTAAACGTACTAAATAAACTTTAGAACCTGTACTACAATCGTATCTACCAGATTTTTGATTGGTCTTTTATTTAACGAGTTATGATTTTTCTACTAAAGTGGCGCTAGTGTGCGCGTTAAAAATCCGGGTAGCCCCTTAACACGTCCGCAGCTCGATGTGATCGATACCACACGATCATTTATTCAGGCCCATAAATTTAACACATGCCACGCGATGGACGTGTCACTTGCAGTGAAATTTTTGCTCGACGTGAATTATTTATTTTGCTGAGATAGTGTCAGTGTTTTCATGAAATATAAAATTATGTGTTTTTAATGAAATTTTGTGAATTTTACTAACGATAGCAAAACATATTTCATAGGTAGAAAGTAAGTTGATAATAATGGTATACATTGATAAGATTTTAGGAAAGTAAAGGCTATAAGAAATTACAAAGCCATCAAACTCGAAAAAAAAAGTTTGTTTTGATAATCATATTCAAAATGAATTCAAAACTCAAACTCAACACTTCCACTCATGGAATAACCAAAAAAATTCTACGAAATCCCGAACCATTTCTAAGAACTACCTGTTGCCTGAAAAAAGAGGGTTTAGTATAAAAAAATCTGCTCTATGCTAGAGGTACACTTCGAGTAAACATAAAAATACAAAACGACACTTATTCCCATAATCTTAAGATTTAAATTAGATAAGGTGTTGGTAAAATTTGGTTTGAAAAAAATAGACAAAAGGGAAGATCGTTGGGAAGGCCCAGGGGATTCAATAAATCAGTATGGTGTAACGAAAAAAATAAGTCCATTAGAAACGAGAGTTATGGTACTTTTTGCTTATAATCAGGGAGAGAAGTTAAAATAATTGGAAGGCAAGTTGGCTATAATAAATTATGATAACATATTGATTTGACATTTAAAAAAATATGACCAATGTACCTCTCCTATTTTGTAATGAAATCATTCTACATTAAATTAAAAAAAAAACACTAATACGGGCCTTAAATGTATGCCATTATTTCTAAAACGAAAAACACAATCACAGTCTTTCTGCATGACCTAAACGTATGACTGCAAGATATTTTTTTTAGCATTAAGACCACCTTTGGTGTACTATCATAATTAAGTTTTAAATAATAAAACTAATCAGATTACTTAATCATTTAGTGATTCACACCATATTTAATTGAGCAGTAACGTATTCAATAATGTTGCATAATTTTTAATCTATAAATGATTCATTTTTGTCGTCGATTGTGTAATATTGGTGACTGAAAACAGTTCAGTAGATGGTATAATTTGTGCTATCTAGAAAGACCCAAAAAATGTAAACAACGCAGTTTTATCTAAGTAACCTTACGAACTGCATAATCTACAATCCAAATACCTAGCTATCGCAAAAAAACTCCCAAACAAATGAAAGTCAACTCCAGCCAAAACTCAGACGGAACAAATCAGCACCAACCAACTTTGAGAATATTCAAAAAAGGTTTACCAAATAAAATTTCATCTCACGACCAGCTCCCGAACTTGCGACCAACTCCTTCTAGTCTACTTTAAACTGTCTGTAACATCTGTTGTATGAACATTTAGACAAATTTTCTAATGCAGTTCTATTCAACTCTAATTCGGGGTCAGTAGGATCATATTTGATTGTTTTTGATGTTAAGAGTGTTGGTATAAACTTAGCTCGGTTTTGTGCTCTCGATAGAGTCGAAACTTGTTCATAAAAATAAGGATTTGGGAATGACTATGACTAATATGCGACATGTGTGGATATTTTTAACAAGTCCCAGACTCCATCAATCAAAGTTCTCGCTAAACGATAATTAGCTTTACTATTGAAATTAGAAAACACAAAAGTTTTATTCCAGATTAATCAATTTAAAGAAAAGCTTGGTACTGTAATTTGTAGAGATTCTTAAAGCAGTTGAGAAACATCAATCTAAATGAAAACGTTAACGACTTACACTAATCCTGGGATAGTGGCGACATCTTGTGAGCTGTTCAATGTTCTTATGAGTCGAATACCCCATAATTATAACATTTGAAAAACTGTACGATTATTATGACACCACTTAAAATTTGCAATTGGACATTGATTTAGAAATTACTAAATCGAAGCTCCATTAAGACTCGAAATTGCCTTTTACTCTATAAAGGGCTTTGCAAACATTTGTATAACGAACTTCAGAAGCTTTAAAATTCAGCAAAACCTTTTCTGTAGCAATACTTTCGTTGTTAGTTTTTCTCTCAAACTTAATACTTTCTAAGGCATTATCCTAATCTTTGAACACATTTCGACGAAGTCAAACAATCAGATTGAGAATCCAATTTGGCTCAAGCTCCTAAGTCCTTCGAATAAAGTCTATTATCGTTCGTTATTGTTGAAAGGACCTGTTTGGGAGATCACAAAAAATGTTTACCTGTCCGTCTGTTTCATTTTATCTTTTGATGACATGGTCTTTAGCTTTAGTGTGTATAAAGAAAAAACTATCTTTATTGCTTTCACAAAGCTGTATCATGATTTTCTGGGAAAAGTTTATTTGTTCTTTGGATGGATTGATTGATAATAAAATATTCTTTAACCTATTTAAAAGTCGAAAACATGCAAATATATGTAATGAGGCAATAACAACACCCAACTGAATTGCAAAAACAACAATTGCAATTTTTGAACTATAAATCGATCCAATCAAATTACTCTCTTGGTACTTGTCAATGTAAATAACTCGATTAAATTTTAATTGCAATAAGTAACAAAATGCTTTGAAATGTAAAGTCGACATAAGACCTTTGCCGTGCATTAAAACGTTACAGGCTAACTTTATAGACTAATTTTAATTTTTAAGTTTCAATGTATATTGTAACTTAGAAATATGACTTAGAGTATCATATAAATCATTATACGAACGGTGTTGCTCTAAACTCAGTAAGTTTTTTACACGAATCAGGGTACCTAGTTACTTGCGTTAAGCAAAATAATACACGGAATGTAAATTGTATATGTGATACAACAGTGGACTTAAAATCAGACCCTGAGGGAGCCATTGATAAGCCAATACGAAAACGTCCAAAACTGTCACGCTATTTCAATGACGACATATCTATAATAAATGCTAAATATTAATCACTCAACAGGGATTCGGACGGACAGACAGAATCATCAGTCAGACATATAGATAAGCGAAGGTAAATGCCAACTCACGTTGTGACGTTATTCTTTCGTAAACATTTATTGTATACAGGATGTGTATGTATATACCTATATAGTTGTTATACTTGTGGTATACCTTTTACTTTTAAGAATAACAATACAATTTGGATAAGATTTAAATAATGAAGGAAATAATTAAATTGTTGGACATAATACTGTCAAAGTACCGTATAGTACAGATGGATTCACAATATCACATACTAGCTGTGCCCCGCAACTGTGTCCGCACGTTTTGAGTTTCCTTCCTTCTCTCCCGTCGCAGCGTGATGTTTTATAGCCTAAAAAGCATTTCTCGATAAAAAATCTTTCCAACACAAAAATATTTTCATGTCAGTCTAGTAGTTCCTGAGATTAGCGCGTTCAAACAAACATACGCTTTATAATATTATAATTATTCTTCACTTCCCTATCTATAGTTTTATTTTTATTTTTTATTAAATATATGTATTCTATGTACGTTTATTAATCCAATGCTCATATATTTACAAATAATTTTGTTTATCTATGTAATTTTTGTATGTATGTTTATGTTAATGCACTTTAAATTGTTGTCCCTCTCAGTACTTTTAAATATCCCGCCACTGCTTTAACTCTCTGCATTTCCCAAGCGGTTGACTGGTAGAGAATGCCATAAGGCATTAAGTCCGCCAATTGTACCATTAACAGTGCAATAAAGTTGAAATAAAAAAAAATCTCTTAAAATTTAGAGCAACCTGTATAGCAACAGATGCTTCAAGAATTATCTTCATTAAAGATCTTATAGGCTCTCGTCTTAAACTTTGAAGAAAACAAGTGACGAATAAGCTTAAATTCAATCAAATAGGTTTAAGTCCAAGCACAAATTTATGTAACACTTACATTAAAGTACATTTAAAACAAATGGAGCCATTTTGAAATGTATTTACAAACATTTTGATATTGTTATGAAGGGTCTTTAAAGTACTAAGTCCGTTATGTCAACTTATGCTGAAATATTGACTATTTAAGATTGTGCGCGTTTTGAAAAAAAAAACCTTAACCAATTATGAATATTCAACCGCTTTTAAACTTTTATAGTCACTAACATACGAATAGTTAGATACGAGATTGCTACCATACCACTTAACTACATGTTAGAATGGCTATTTAGATGACCGTTGGATCAGGTATTTTTTCTTCAAAACACACACAATAGTAATATTTAATTTTATCTGCTGGTAACGAAACTTTACCCAACAAAAAATTTAGGCCGTAGTGGACCCGCACAATATAACGATGATATGTTGACCAAACAGCATTTGTCAAACAACACTATACACATTTGTTCGTTGATATGGGCTATTACGAAAAATATACATTATTGATCATAGTCAGTAGAATAATATTTCGTACTTCGACACGGAACTAGATACATATCCTTGGTAAAAAAATATTTGTGTCTATTTCTGTGTGCATCTTTATTCTTTCCTTGCTACATAGAATACTACCAATAAATCGTCACATCTCCATCGTCCTACCGCGTCTACGTATGCATCACTTTATCTGTGTGCGTGGGAGGGTGAACGCGCGTGTGCGGCTGTCAGGTAGCATCAGCTGTTGGCTGTTGCCCCGGCGCATCCCATATGACTTCAAGGACGACTTGTTAAAGCGGTTTTTTGTCCGATTCTGGTTTCTGTACGAGTTTTGTAGAGAACTCGGTTGGTGATCAGCTTTCTGAGACTGTGACGTGTTTTGAATATTAAGTAGACTCGATAATGCATGATAAAATATTAAGATAAGACTTTGTATGTAAGGTGTACATAATAACAATCAATTAGACCTGTATTGACAGTATTACGAATAATACCTCGTCTTTAATTGTATTTAATTGGGAATGTTAACATACAAAGTAGCTCATTGGCTTTAATGAGTAACACCTCTTCGAGATATGCGTTATAGAAGTATTGATTTATTTAGCGACGAGCTTATAAACGTATTTAAAAAATCTATGGTTTGTTTCTATATTTTGTTAGAGTTTTTTTTGTGTATAGCAAAATCCATGTACTAAATATGAACTTTGTACGTTTTGATATTTTTTTTAGATTCAAAACAAATATACTAGATTTTCTGATTTGTACCAAAATAATCAGCTTTATTTCTGATGACAAAGCGTGAAGTGTTTAAACTTGTTTCACTATAGAAATCATACAGTCGATAGACTACCTGGCCTAAATTTTATACTTTTCACCTAATCAATCATCGAAGTCTACATATATGAGTCCCAACTCCCAACATAAATATTTTTCGATAGAACTTGTAACATAAAATTGATGTCTTTTGTGATATAAAATAAATTTTATAAGAAACTGTATAATACTTGTGAAGTAGAGAGATGAAAGACCCAGTATCGAAATAACCTTATGTTATTTACTCGTATGAAAACAATTCTGTCAATTTTTGAAAGCAAATCATTTATTAAATTTGCTTTATATTGTATCTTAAATTATATTAATTCAGATTTTAATCTTTAACCTACAAAGTTCATAAAGAGCATGACAAAGTTAATTATTTAAATACTTACCCTCCCTAATTACTGAATGGTGTGTGCTCCCTAGCTAAGGGGTGAATACCGACTTCACCCAAATGCGTACAGCTTTAAAAATAGCGTACCGACCTCCAGCACCATTGCTGATTCCATCACATTCGTGGTTCGGTGAAAAGAGCATAGAAGAAGCGTTTCCTTTTTTCATCATAAGGCTCAAAGCTTTGCTTATTATATTATAAGACTTTTCATAGGAACCAAGAAATCTAGTAAGCAGAATACAATCGCTTTGTTATTTAATTAATATTTGAAAGTAGTATCAACAGTTTCTTTACACAAATTTTAAAAAATAGGCTTATAATAAGGTATGGTTTTTAATGAAACATTATTTTTAAGATTTTTTGTATTGTATTTCTATTATTCGATTTTATATTGAATGATAAGAAGAATATGATATTATTTTTGAATAGTTTTAATATTTTTTAACACTCAGAGTGTGGATTGTATTAGTTCAGATAATAGGTGAAGTTTTTTTCAAAATTAAAAAATGCAAAACAGAGTTCATTCATGTATGTACGCTTTCAACTTCGTTGACAATGACGTAAAAGTATAGACACGTTCTACACCAACATTAAAGCATTTTAAAGTGGCGCAAGGATTACTCTATATACGAACTTATAGTTATGTATTACGACACTAAGCGCTAATAAAGACAACATATGGGGCATGCCTGTTGATAGAAAGAGATAAATATATAACATTAGTTACGTATTGATTGCTACTGAGCGCTCATTGGCGCGAGCGCGTGACATCTCGCTCTTTAGCCTAATGTCAGCCATTGCTAAATTGTGGTAAAGCATAAATACGTGTTTTAAGTTTTAATACTTTTAAATGAAAAAACTATACTAATGAATGTAATGACACGTTTTTCTTGTCTCTAACAGTTGCAGTGTAATTGGTACTACTCCTAAAAACACGGGAAGGCATTTTTACCAGCAAACGAGAAATAATTTAAGGCGTTGTCGGGACGTATAGCTATAAAGAGAAAGTGTACCCGACTGAATGCACTCCGGGCAATTACCTGCCTTTCGTGTTGCAATTTTCGAGCGCATAGGACGTATCTATACAATTTAAAAACATCTTAGGTTAAATAAGAAGAATTTTCAAAGGACAAGATTTACGTTCCAAACATTCGTGGGCTAAAAATCTTATGTAATCTATCGGTGTTGGTAGTGTTTTAGTCCATAATAACTGATGTCCTTACTGAATCATTATTTTTAATTTAAAACGAAAAGTACTACCAGGACTATCTCATAAAGCTTATTCATTCAATTCCCTTTCACCACCTTGTGCCTTCCGCGAGAGCACAAGCTCACAAACACACGCACACACAACACGTGCTCGCCGTGTGTACAGATTTACCAGCTGACTACGCACACATGGGCGCGTGTAAAGATGTGTTTACAACACCCAAGCCGGTGTAGGGATGGCACGTGATTTTTGTGAGCAAAGTAAGGTAGGATGCGTTGGACGTAAAACGCAGATATAATATTGAAATAAATGCATTTAAGTTTATGACATGACACATCTTCGACCACATCATCAGAGGTGCGATGGTGGTCAAATGTGTGATCATAAAGAAAATTAAACTCCATTAAAACAATAAATCCTGGATGTGCTATCGTCTGCCCGTTGTATTTAAGGAAACAGTAATGTCAATGTAAGCTTATTAGGGGGTATTATCAACTAGTTGTCCCTAAAAACTTCGTTTCACCCCGGCCCTGTAATTTACATAGTCTTAGACCAACATACATAGCATTGTTAAAATTGTTCCACTTAATGTCGATTTTACCAATATCAGATGGGACTTATCCTATCGAATAAGGATAAACTATCGATAATAAAATTACATTTACGTAGGTAAATAATTGCTGACAAATAGGTGACGTTTTCCAAGTAGGCGTTTTGTATTGAATTCAACGAATAGTTCTTTACTAACGTTGGTAAAAGCGGCTATTATTCTCACACACTACTACACGACTATCTTTTTATATTTAAAATGTTGGTTTCACGTACCTTCATTAATTATTGTATTATTTTTTAACTGCTGCAGTTGCGTCTCTGGGTTGGAACAAAAATATCTACCTGGCTTTTTCTGTTTATCAATTCTCAAGGCAGCATGAAGTTTGGAGTTGGCGGTGTTTCACCCCCATACCTCAGAAAGCACATAAGACGTTGGTTCTGTGTCTGATCTCTCTCCGGTCGTGTCAGATTGCGGTCCCATCGGGCTATGAAATCAAGAGGAACATATACACTATTATATGTCCCGCGCAGTCGGTTAGCCGTTATGACGATGATTATTACTCTCATAAATAATTATTTGGATCTCTATGGTTCCTATCATCATGAAGATTTATACGATGGACATTTTATTTTTATTTATCAATAAATTGTTAGTATTATAATATAGAATATTTTAACAGATGTGTTGTGAATGGATAGACACATTAACAATGCTGATATTATCTTTAAGAAGAATCCATATAGTTTTACTAAGTGACAACCCTGTTTTGAGCCTGTATTCGTAGGATGTTGACTGTTCGTAACGTAATGAGCGGGTTTCGAAAAAAAGTACAAGAGATATGGGGTGGTGAGAGTGAGATGCCACATATGCCACGGATGCATTCCCTCAAGTGCGAACAGGACAGACTGCTTTTAGTTTTGCGACGTCAAAGTGTTCCTTTTTCGAAAGCCACGGCGGGAGGCAAGGTGCGTTCGATTTTTAAATTGACCTGAGTGATGTGTGACGGAGTCAACGCACTATTTTTTATTATACTGGCCAGGATGGCATAGGCTATGCAAAATGCGTTTTTAATGCATAGATACTAAAGACTTTAAAGCTTACTGCATGGAGTTATGAGAGCCTTCGGTTTTAGTACTTCTTCAAAATATAGTACTTGTATAATACATAAAAAGTCAAATCTACATGCATCTAAAAGAAAAACCTCTCAAAAAACCAAACATCACCCAGTTGACTTTCTTACTTACGGTACCTACCTGCTTCAATATCATTTCAGTACATGCAAATACTATACTGTAGAATATAATTAAAATATTAGTTACATGTAGCATTTAGGCCAATACATCGGATATCTTAATAGGTCAATGAACCCACTGACCTATGTACTAATGACGTAAAGTGTAAGTTATATATAATGATTTGTTACACGTATGTTCTCTTGATTAAAACCCAACTCCCATCGGAACAACGTCTCTTTTATTTCAACAAGTCTCCATATCTAGAACCTTCCATTACAATACATGAACTAAAGTTCCGTCTGGCAGATAAGGCTTTCAGTTTTAAAATCCGTCATTGTACACTATGATTTATGCAATAAAGTCTATAAATAATAAAGAGGTATTATTTTTAATGATAAAATTATGTAGAAAATCATTTTATCCTTGATGGTGGACAATCGACGACTCAACCTTAAAGTGTAACAAGTACCATGCCTTTTTCGTTTGTACTTGATATTAATCAATAGTATCGTTTTATTTTATTAACTCTGCGCATACTTGCTGACAAATACTATCAAAAAGAGCAAGCAGTTTGATGCTGTTCTCGTATATAAAATTTAAATTAATTTAAGTTACTTAAATGTATTTAATATTTTATTTTTAAAGATCTCAGTGCAAAGCGAAAAATTACGTATGCAGTTGGTGTTTACAATATCGGACAAGCCAAAAAAAAGGACTTTAGGCATAAGGATCTTAACTCATTCGTCACACATTAATACTAACAGAGACCAAGTAAATATAATATTGCATCATTGACATTGTCTAATTATGACAGATTCAATATTTATAAGTACCTGTGCACACACACATGTGATACTCATCATCATTATCAGCCAAAGGACGTCCACTGCTGACATAGGCCTCCCCGCGACCACAGCGACCGGTTGTGAGCGGTCTGCATTCAGTGTGATCCTGCAATCTTTACAAGGTCGTCTGTCCATCTTGTCGGTGAACGTGATACGCTGCGCCTTTGGTCGAAGGTTACTCCAATCTAAAACTTTTCTAGATGTGATACTTACATGCATGAAAATGTTATATGCTCATAGAGATGAAATAAGAAACCAAAAATTTGCGCACGGGCGGGACTCGAACCAGCAACAACCTCTTGGCTAAACGGGCCAAATGCTCTACCAATTGAGCTACCGTTCTGTCTGTCCGACCTTGCGAAATTTGTGGTCTCTTATGGATACGTCATTACACGTGACGTTAAGCGCCATCTGTCTGACGTTAAGCGCCATGCGTCTGTTTATGCAACATTGGGCCAAGTAGTTATACTCTTAAATCTTAAAAAAAAACAACTGTGTACGAAGAATTGGTATATGTACAGTCGCTAGCACACGTTACCCTCTTTTGTTGCAAACAAGCCCTTATTACAATTGCAACAAGATACCGCAGTGTGTGCCTTGACGTGCTGTTGTATGTACATAACAACACTAGTTTCTTGTTTATTAAAACTAACCATGAGTAAAGTTTTCGTTGTTAAAAGCTCGTTTTCTTCGTCTATGCTTTCTCCGATGGGAGATGATAACTGAGCCAAATTATAATTTTAGTGTAGCCCTCTTTTTGAGGTATGATGAAGGTATTCCAATGTTTTATCCTGAGTCGTCTTAATATAAAGTTAGCTGTTTTATAATTCAGTGCTTTTACTTTCAAAAGCAAATTTTTACCCACAAACTTAACATTCCCCTATTTCCTTTAAAAAGCGTGTTATCACCAATTCGTGGATGTAAAACAGCGGCCGTGACGACGACATTCCGAGCAGCTGACTGATCAGCTGATCGTTCACACAGATGCGTGTGCGCAAGTGTGCGTGCGGCAAAAACTTACTACGCGAGCTTGTGGCATCCGCTGACGGCATAGATTATGAGACAGAGGGCTGTGTTACGGTCCGGGGATGATAATGCCTATTATTTAACAAAATATTAAAAACCATAAAGTTGTTTTATGGGAAAGACAATGCCTGTTAGTAAGGCGTTAGCATCGATCGCATATAATATTAAGGCAAGATATGATAATTGAAACAATCATTCAAATCTCTGACAATGTTTAAGCATTCTTTTTAGTTTTACTAAAAACATAGCCTAATTACATCAACTTATAAAATCAAACTCTAACTAGAGTCTTTACGTATGTTAATACTTTAAGCTACATTTGAACAAAGTAAAATGCAATAATATGTCAGTCAATTCAATTCATATTTTCAGGATTTTTCTGCCTTAAAAAGTCTCAGAGAAAAGTCTTGTAAGCTCTTTTTTGGAAACATCCACAGGTGCGTACATATACTCGTAAGGCTCTACTACAAATATCAACCGATTTTAGCCGAAACCAACAGTTAAACGTGCCTCCCAAAGCACGGAGATACGTCACTTAATTGGTCAGAATGGTCACCTATCCAAACAACCGCACTGTAGGTTACTTTACTTCGGTAATTACTACCCAAGCGCTGCCATCACTGCGCTACAAGCACGTCTACGACCATATTATATGCACAGTATAATAAGCTAAATCTGAAACCCCTGACATGTAGGCATAAACCATACTTCGCGTTATTACCTTACTGTGACCATTATCTTTGGCACCACGTTTTTTTTCTTTCCGACCCTATGTGAATGCCACGCCGCATGCCCGGGCCATCCCATTCTGATTTCCCTTCGGACTATAGCCTACCTGCTAGTCTCCTTTCAATATCATAGGCTCGGCTGATTGAGCGGGCATGCTTAAAACCGGTAGTTCTTATGGTGATTGATGGAGGAATTTCAAAAGATTGTGATGTATTGCCTGAATTGTTAACTTGGGAGTTGTTTGGAGGCTTTGAAAAAATATGAGGAGTCATGGCTAGGAGTCTGAGGCATTCTTTTCAGACTGAATTCCTTTAAAGTTAAGAAGAGTCGGATCAATTAATTTCAGACCTAGCATTTATGCTTCTTTTTATTTTTTATGCAAAATAAGTCGAATAACGCATGAGAGTTGTAATAAGTGTGCAAACTAAATGCTTATATCTACCAATGTTTCATGGTCTTATGCATAGCACAAACAATATTTAATGGAAATTTACTAGATCATCAATTGCATTATTCAAAAATTTAACATCGGCTTGAATCATAAGGCTTAAACATGGATAAAACTCTTTCCAAAAAACTATAATAATTACTCTATTAAAGAATCATCGCCTAAGTATACTTCCAAGAAGTCTATTCGTGAGCTTTTTAAGGCTTTTTATAGTTAAGGTTTGTCCTTCTCTGTTTCCCCTATTATAATCTCTGTTAGCTTATGTATGAATAATTTTATGTATTCAAGTATGTAAATGTAGGTTTATTTTTAATTGTATATGTAAGTATATTAGTAGCCTAAAATTAATTTGTTGCTTTTTTTGTTCTTTTACGCCGCCTCAATCGTTTCTGCTTCACCCAATGGTTGACTGGTAGAAAATGCTTCAAGCATTAAGTCCGCCATTTGTACTTTGTTTTGTCAGCGCAATAAAAAAGGATTATCTTCTTGATCCCTTATGAAAGCAATCTCTAGTTATGATATAAGTAACAAAAACTTTATATAAATTCACAAATTCACAAAACAATTACCCCATTTTTGCTCCAAAAAGATTTACCTGGCACCCCGTCTCCCCACACGCAGCGGCAAAAGCGCCACCTATCACGTCCCAAACATTAAAAGCGACATCAGACGCGCCGCCGCTTTGACCAATGACATTTATATGACAATGACACACATTGAATAGTAATATGCGGCGTTGTCTACTGTCTGGGTCGTTTCGGTTTCGAAGGTTGCGAGGATTAGTTAGTTCAGTTTATTGATGATCTAATACATTGCTGTTACAAATTGGCCACACCAAATACGAAGGACATTTTTTTTCTATTAACAGACACCATACGCTTTGATATGTTTTTAGTTGAAACTGCTTGATCGTTAATTGAAGGGTACCTGACTTTATTACCTAGTTTACTAGGGTCGATTATTTCCTCTATTTAACATCAAAAACGTACTACATAAGACTTATTTATATTCTACTACTAAGTATATGCTAGAAAAAACATGGTTTTACTTTCATAATTGCAAGTCTTTCATTTTATTTACGTATAACGTTTAATATTGATCTTTCAAATTGAAGAAACACTCACACATTTCTTTATCAAATCTGGTTAATCTATTGTTTAGCTAGTCTTCCAAGTTCAACATAAAATTATTAACACCTACTTTCAAAATCAACAATCCGAAGTTTTCTCAGAAATACTAATAAAAACTAGTCTAAAATCGTGCAATCACCTTTGGATTGTTAGTTTAATACTTAAAATTTAAATAGAAACATTAATTATAAGTCTCACGCGTTGTTCGAGTAATTAGTAAAACGTTTTAAAGCGCTGTATTAATTACCACCTAGGCCAAATAATTTGGTTAAACTTTCAGAGGCTAGCACAGTTTTTGTTTGAATTTAAATTAGAAACAAAAACTTTAATCTTGATTAAAGGTTGTTTACTCATACTCATGTCAGATGACTGACGTCTTTTGGTCCATGAAATATTGTAATTAAGTTTTAAAAATTCGTCTCTTCTGATAGAAATTTATAAGTATTAATCTCCTTAATATAAGACGCTTACTAATCGAATTAGGAATTTTTTTAGTCATCTTTCAGGAAATAAATGATACAGGTCACATATTTGAATAACTTCAATACGCCTTATATATCAAATCAAATCAAATTAATTTACAAATTCTATTAGGTTTGATAAAAAAGTCTTTGAGAATATAATTTTGGCCTTAAATGTATATAACGAAGTCTCAAGATTGTTACTTAAAAAATATTATTGTTTCACTTTAACATATTTCAGTGTCGGAAGTCTCGACATAGTTCCGTGTGAAACCACCAAATGGCGCTCGAAAAATGCTGAGACAAAATTGGTGTTTTCGTGTATTTATTGATTAAGAAGAATTTATGAATGATGCTTAAAAAACTACATTTTTTTTTAAATTTACTAAAGATATAGCTACGTAAGTTAAAATGATATTTGATGAATTAGAAAATCATAAAATTGAAATTGTCGACGCGAAATGTCAAAAATGATACATCAGATTACGCCCGCTGGTAGCGTTTTACGAAAATATTTTTGACACGCCACTTTTTGCATGAAACAAAAAGTGGAAGCTGAAATATTTTCGTCTAAGACACAATGTATCTGAAATATTTTTGTAGATGGCTGGACCTAGTGGCAAGTAATTAATAGTTCATTGAACTTTGCTTTGCAAGAAACTAATGTATTCTAATTAGTATTTCGCTCCAGTGAATGTTTGATGATTGCGACAAATTTTGAGCCACATACAACATTGCTAATTTTTAAATTGTCTCATCAATACATTTGGTTTTCCTATCACAAAACTTTACAGCCCAGTGATGGATGTCAAGAAATACTTAAGTATTTTTTTATTGTATTTAGGTTAATGTTATCAAGGTCTGTTACAATGCTACAATTATAATTTGCACTTATAAAAAGCAACTTTGTCTGTGACAGACGAGGAATCGAACCCCATATCTTACTATATCTGGACCACTCGGCCACCGTCATAATAGCAATCCTGGTTGAATTTTGCAAGCGCTTACTTTAACGCATAGGCTGCGTGTTATCATGAATTTTGCGAGATTGCTCTTACAATATCCGAAGGAAATATTTTTACAAATATTTAACAATCGGTTTAGATGAAGAAAGCCAATTTAGAATTACATTTTTGTTTTTATAGTGTTTTGTCACTATACTAACTTAACAATATAAATTGCACTTGTAAAAAGCAATTTTGGCTGTGACAGACGATTCGAATCAAGTGGTATAGGCATACGCCCGGATTGTGTAAGACACGGCGTTCGATTCCTCGTCTGTCAAAGTTGCTTTTTACTAGTGAATTTTGTATTATTTAGTTTGTATAGTGACAAAATATACCAAAAACAAAAATATAATTAAAATGCTACAATTTCCGCAAAAATGCATTCATCAAATTTAAGATACACAAATTTTTTCCTCATGTTACATTTTCCCCTGCTCAGTACTATTACGAACATAGAGCCAAGCATCAAAATAATATCGAAGAAAATGGGACCATCTTCCGCAAAGGACTTAACTCATTCCATCGCCAAAACAGTGTTGATAGCTACCTTGCAGGAGCGCACTAAGCCTGAGCGTAATGTAGAACAATAATTTTAAATTAAAATTCTCACACCCACATTTCTGAGTCCCCCATTTTGACCCGGTGTCCCAGTGAGCTTTTGTGAGCTTTGCTCTAAAATACGATTGTGCGACACGCGAGCTTGCACCAACTGCTAGTGATGTCTTGCTGTTGATAATCAACTATCGAGTAGGTACCAATTTTGAACCAATTATGGAATCAGCGCTAGAAAAGGTTTCAAAATCTAATAAGAAAATAATAGTATGTGGAGATTTTAACTTCGATATTTTAAAGGAATGGAATAGCGCCATTCGATTTCTTAATCTTTTCAAATCTTTTAATTTAAAAAATCTCTTTTGTGAACCCACAAGGGTAACTCCCACCACGGCCACTTGCTTAGATAATATTTTTTGTGACAAAAACGCAAGTGTCATTGATAAAGGTATTTTAATTGGCCTCAGTTCTGATCATAGAGGTCAAAAAGTTTTATTTGAACACAATCATACCGCAAGTTTACCTGTGGAAACTATGTATAGGCCTGTCACAGAAAATAGGTTAGATAGATTTAGGGATACAATTAACGATACACTATATTCAGTGAAACAAAATACTAGTGATAGTGTAGATAAACAATATGAAGACCTTTTTAACTTAATTTAAAAACGAATTTAATGAAATATTTCCCATAAAAAAGACTAAATCAAATAAGGTCCAATGTCAATTTAATAATTGGGCCACGCCGGGAATTCATAAAAGTAGGATTAAATTATATGAATTATATAGTCTACGAGAAAACTCTCAAGACCAAAACTTTATTGAATACGTTAGAAATTATTCAAAAATATTTAAAAAAGTTTGTGCTACAGCAAAATCCCATTACCTTCGTAGAATAGTCTCTAGCTCCAAAAATAAAGCAAAAGCTACATGGAGCATCATAAATAAAGAAACTTGTAAAAATAAATTGAGAGATGGTAAATTTGCATTAAAAATCAATGATAAAACAATAAATTCAAATTTAGAGGTTGCAACTGCTTTTGAATCGTTTTTTTCACATGTTGCACCAACAACAACGAAAGAACTTGCTTCTTCTTCAGTAATAGCCGAATCTATTCTAAAACTTAATGTCAGTGAATGTAATTCTCAACTGCACTTTAGGCATGTAGGACCTGAAGTAATAATAAAAACATTTCGAGAGTTAAATATGAAAAAAACGGAGGATCTTTGGGGACTATCTGTGCATATTATTAAGTCAATTATTAACATAATAGCCCCTCAACTAGCATTAATTTTTAACAAGTGTATTGATGACGGCCAGTTTCCTTGTTTAATGAAGATTAGTAAAATAATACCGCTTTTCAAAGCGGGTGACAAAAGTGACCCCTCAAATTTCCGGCCAATATCGATTCTGCCAGTCTTGAGTAAAATATATGAAAAGATTATATTCAATCAAATTTTAGCACACTTTTCATCGAACAAGTTATTACATAACAAACAATTCGGTTTTACTAAAGGAAGAAGCACCACGGATGCAGGAGTTGCTCTTTTAACACATATATTTGATGCTTATGATAATAGGCATGATGCTTTAGGGATTTTCTGTGATCTATCGAAAGCGTTTGATTGTGTGGATCATGAAACATTACTTAAAAAAATATGTCACTATGGGGCATCATTGAACTCGTTAAATTTAATTAATTCATATCTTTCAGGTAGAATGCAAAAAGTATGTATAAACGGAACTGAGTCTTCTGGAGCACCTCTAACAATGGGTGTGCCCCAAGGATCTATATTAGGACCTCTTTTATTTTTAATATATATAAATGACCTCCCGCATTTTGTGGGGAATCTTTGTGATATAGTTTTGTTTGCAGATGATACTTCACTTATATTTAAAATTCCAAGAGGTGAAGGAAATTTTGACGATGTAAATAATACTCTTTCGCAAGTATTACATTGGTTTACTGTTAACAATCTTCTTCTGAATGGAAGTAAAACTAAATGTGTAAAGTTTACAATGCCTAATGTCCGACAGGCATCAACTCAGGTTAAGATAAAAGACAAACCGCTTGATACTATTGATTCCACAACATTCTTGGGAATCACTTTAGACTCCAAACTACAATGGGGTCCTCATATAGAGGCCTTGTCAGGGAGACTAAGCTCAGCTGCTTTTGCTGTAAGGAAGATAAGACGTTTGACTGATGTAGAAACAGCTAGGTTAGTTTATTTTAGTTATTTCCATAGCTTGATGTCCTACGGCATTTTACTGTGGGGCGCGGCTGCTGATGTAGAGACAATTTTTGTGTTACAAAAAAGAGCCGTGCGAGCTATTTATAATCTTAAACCTCAAGATTCCTTACGAGAGGTGTTTAAAAAAATTAGAATATTAACTCTAGCCTCTCAGTATATTTACGAAAATTTAATGTATGTACGGAAAAATTTTCATTTATTCACGAAAAATAGTGACATACACAAATATAATACTAGAAATAAGGATAAGCTTGCTATTCCACAATTTAGGCTTCGAAAGGTTGGTAACTCTTTCATGGGGAAAGGTATAAAATTTTTCAATAAACTACCAGAACACATTATTAACTTACCGGTTAATAAATTTAAAACTGTTATTAAAGAAACCCTTATGACGAAAGGGTATTATAAAGTAGATGATTATTTAAATGATAATAATGTATGGACTTGCATGATCACTACAAACATTGTAAACCTTTTGTAAAGAGGCATTGACAATAGTGACTGAGTTTGTTGCGCAGCTTCTTCTCAGCACTAGCCCACAATTGTCCCGAAGCTGTGGTAGGGTTTATATTGGGACGTGTAAAAGTGCCCCCAGAGGGCCTATTTGCATAAATAAATGACTTTTATGACTTTTATGACTTTATGGTACCGAAATGGAAGTGCAAAAGTAAGTAAAACGTTTACTCTTTTTTTTAATATAAATATTGGACACCAATCATAAACATTTCTCTTATCCCAAAGTAAGTACCCAATGCACTTGTATTATGGAAATCAGACACAACGGTGGTACCGCAACACCCAGACCCGAGACAATGTGAAAAATTTTGATTTCTATATTGTCCCGACCGGGAATCGAACACGGGACCTCGGAGCGGCGAAGCTTTGAAACCCAGCGTAGCCACTATACCACGGAGGTCATCAAAGTCTCTAAGACATAATTTACGGTTATACCATAATTCAATTTTAATACCCGACGTGCCAAACATGGCGTTCGTGGTCACGGTAAGACTCCTCGTAAATTGTGTTCTAATTCTCTTAATCAAACTGCCGAAACAAGTACATTTATAAAATTTAATATTTTAAATATTAAAAAAAGAAACCAGCCAATTATAAACCTGGCTTGTTCCAAACTCAAAGGATTAGCATAGCTATCCAACGCGGCAACTCAGCCAACATCATAGCCTACTTGCCGTTACAATAGGCAATGGTTTCGTTTTTGAGTTTCAGTTTTCAAGTTTATTTTTGATGTTGTTTGTATTAGTTTATTTTTTGTTTGTTATTCATAAAGAAGATATGAAAGTATTCATATTAATTTAGAAAAAAAATGCAGGTCAGTTAAAACATATTCATTTACTTATCAAATAAGAAGTGACACCGTTCTTTAAATAATTCATTTATTAGTCTATTATGGGTTACTATGACAAAAATTGAAGTTTAAAGGGTCGTCGCTTTCATTTACTAACTGAACTTAAGGTTTTTGTAATCTTAAAGGTTACCGAATTTAAGTTACGAGTTATAATTTTCAAGTCAAACCGATTTTATTATCCTATACAGTAATTGCTTGAACACCAAGATTTTGTCGAATCCTCAAAACATAAATGAGCATAACACTACAAAAAGTGTATTTGCCTTAGAGTCAACTATCGATATTTATGAACACACCACATGACTATTTTAGCGTGCACTGCCACCCGCTTCTACATTGTAAGCAAAACTTAGGAATGAATTACAAGAAAACATTTGCAAAACTTAAAGTTTTTCCATTTTTTTACGACGAAAGGCTTTATCAATGATCATATTTCGAGTAAACGTTTTACTGTTTGCTCAAGCCCCTAAGTTTCTTGCCTCTATAAGATATTTTAAAGGCACGTTTAGTGATTTTGTACGAGAATCTTAATGATGACATGTTTTTGCGTTTGATAGTCACCATTTTGTGAAGATGAGCTGGTAATGAAACTCCGTAAAAGAGTTCAGTGATTATAACGCTCGAACTTATGTTAGGTACTTTGTATCTTATTAAAGAACACTGTCAAAACTATGGCACTGACTCCAAAAAGAAATTGTTCGCTTATAATGGAGTCCTTTCTTTGGAAGAGTCAAGCGTTTATTTAAGACTTTTAGTCGGTTTTTACTTTTTTTTTGATGATGACGAAAATGTACCTTACATATTCGGTGTTAAATAAACTTTTTAAATTTTTTATGGTACCTACGGCACTTGTAACTGTTACCTTACGTTTTAATTTACAAGATATAAGTATATCGGCTTTATGTAAGTACGTCAATAGAACTTCTATTTGAATTTCGTGTTAAACAAATCGTGTAAAATGTACCTATTTAACGTTTAAGAATATTTGGCCAACAATAAATCAGGCAGTACAGCTAAAATGTTTTACCAACATGATAAGGCTTATAAATCTGAATAAAATAATAACAAACGTCACATAAATCTTATAATAAAGTGATCTTGATTACACGAAAACGATTAACATAAAACACGTAATAATTCTAATGACTGTATTAATTGTTCAGTCCTCATCCAAAAAGCTTGTTACAATTTTAGTCCATTGTTAAAAAACTCATAAAAACAACAAGAATTTAGTTTTACTTTGCGTGTAATAGAATTGTAGATTTTATTTTAGATTCGGGTGTAAAATACACAAAAATATGTGGGATCATTTGTATTTTAAATCTAAGATACGTTTGATTTACAGCAGGTTTATGTAGTGTTATTAATCTTTCCAACAATTATATCTACATTCAACATAATTCCATAAAAATATGTAATGCAAAAGCACCGAATCAATTCTTAATATCCTAGAATATGTCACTACGAAAGTCTTCAACCAGTGATGACATACGGATCCGAAACATGCTCTCTAACTATAGGTCTTATAAAGAAACTCAAAATCACACAACGATTGATGGAGAGGGCTATGCTGGGAGTTTCTCTACAGGATCGAATTAGAAATGAGGAGATACGTAAAAGAACTAAGGTAACCGACATAGCATTGACAATCAGACTTTGGAACTCCCTCCCAGATACGATCAAGACATCAATATCAAAATATGTGTACAAAAAGTCTATACGCAATCTTTTTCTCAATGAGAATCAATAACATGATATCTGTTCAGCGTGAAATATGGATTTTATTGTATTTATGTATGTTTATGTAGGTTTATTTAAAAATTGTTTTTGTAAGTATATGTAGTTCATTCATTATGTAATTATTTCTTTTTTTGTTATTTTACGCCGCCTCATCTGTTTCTGCCTCACATAATGGTTGACTGGTAGAGAATGCTTTAAAGCATTAAGCCCGCCATTTCTACTTCATTTTGTTTCTGTTCTGAAGCTGAAAAATTTGTTTGTTTGAACGCGCTAATCTCTCCTGAGATTAGCGCGTTCAGTAGTTCCTACTACTGGACAGATTTGAAAAAAAAAATGTGTTGGATAGCTTATTTAACAAGGAAGGTTTTAGTTTATAAAACAACTCTGCAACGGGAGGGGTGCAACTCAAACGCGGACGAAGTCGCGGAGGGCCGCTAGTCTGTTAAAATTTTATTCCCCATTTTTTACCATTCATCAAAGGTTTTATGAAGATTCATGTTATTCAAAGCACAACGCTACAAAATGATAGTTACTATCAACTTATTCCCACCCTCTGAAATTAGAGAGTTGTTTACGAAATAACAAATTAACACATACGCACAACATGCTGCTTTATGTAATAATCATGTCAAGCTCACCATATCCGATATAAACTGAGCTTTCATTCTAAAGATAACTCTTGAACTAGGGTTCTTCTTATACTGGTAATCTAAAGCTTGACTTGCAATCAATGAACGCCTTTTTCTTCACGGTAACTGGAGACATGTGGCTACCATGGAAATAGGTCACTTTGTAAAGTAGAGCACCTATTATGGATTGTGATTTTCGTTTAAGTTTTTAGTATCCTTTACACGTGTGTGTGTGTCATGTGTAATTTCAAATGTAAGAGGATCAAAATAATATAAATGGAAGACAATATTTTAAATTCCAAAATTTATTTATTTTGTACGTAGGCTATTGCTAGCACTTACACACACGTCTTCATTCATTTATTCATTTATTATTTCAGTCATATTAAGTATGTTTAAAAGTATTAACTGATTCTTATTGTGTTAAAAATAATTCCATGTACATGAATTGAATTTGTAGCGAAGAATTGACTTAAAGTTCTAACTAAACTTTCTAATAACATAAAATAATCTCATGAACAATTTTAATTATTTTTATGAACTAATTAACCATAACTGGTGCACTGACTGTAACTCCTCTGTATGATGTACCGGGTCAAAGCCCTTGCGTTTCGTTAGTGTTATCAGATTAGTACACATTTACAGTTCTCTTCAAATACATATATACATACGTACAGCACGTATGGGTTTTCGAGAGAGCGCAGTTTTTTAGGGTTCCGTAGTCCAACAAAGAACCCTTATAGTTTCACCGTGTCCGTCTGTCTGTCTGTCTGTCCGCAGTCTTGCACAGAGACCCAAGGTTCCTATATTCTATCTCTTATACAAGTAACGTGGGGATGATTTCTTTCTCTTGCTAAACACATCGTGTCGGGTATCGTTGAAAAGATCTTTTAAATTGATTGTGTGTCTTCTAACATAATTTTTCAATACAGCGTCTTGTTTCCGTAACATTCAGTTTCAACAGACAAGTTTTTGATAGATTCCAATGTCCCCATCCTTTCCTAACTCAACGATAGGAGGTGGATACGTGAAAAAAATCACAGCACTAGCATATACAGTGAATTTAGAAGAAAAAGTATTACTGCTATGATAAGTTAACAAATTACAGAGTTGTGGTCCATTAACTTAAAAAATATTTCTTGTCAATATTCGTATAATTTCTTTTCTTCTAAAACGCGTTTATATGAAACTGAAACTATAGTTACAAATTGGTATTGATGATCTATTTTAGCTAAAAAATATATAATTGTGAGTCATCGTGATCAACAGAAACAACCGTTTTTTGTTTCAAAATGCCGAATATTTTATTGTTTAAAGGAAATCGAATCCTTATTATAAGGCAATCTTTATCATGTTTTATAGGTGATTTTAATAGTAATAAAAGTGTTTACTTACATACCTACATAGAAAGTACGAAAGCCTTTGTGCGCGAGTTCAACTCGCACTTGGCCGGTTTTTTGTACTAGTAATTTGAATGACAAAGGAGTAAGAACTTGTAAGCTTTCCATAATAATATAATATAGGTAAAAACACTCGATAACTAGCCAGTAGGTATCTACAATTTCAAAATAAAGCTGGAATACTTATCCACACTGCCGAAAATATAATTAAATAATATTAAATGTACATAGCTGATATTTTTGAAGGAGAATATTTATATTGAATATTATAAAAACTGTATTGTCTATGTATAAACATCAACGTCCCACACCCTCTAAAACCCAACAAATACCCATAAACTCATCTAAATCTTCTAATTGTCCTCAACCTCATTGTCTTCGAGCCTACAAATTTTGCCATCAAGTGTATTGTCCCCCGTAAAATACGGCGCAATTAAAAATGACTTACAGCCGACCCCAAAATTTTTAAAGGAACACACAATAAGTCAAGCGGGATTAATGAAAAACCTATAATCTGTGAGAGACGTGTGATCGCGGATTTAGGAATGGAGATATTATTTATGACTTCGCCGGACGAATGTTTTTAATACAGGTGCCTAGCCTATAAAATTTCATTGACCTTAATGTCAAAATCACTTTTTTATATGTTGGTACGTAAGTATATGGTGCAAAGATTTAACGTCACTCAATTCCTCAAACATACTTATTTTTATAATGATGAAATAAGAAACCAAAACGACGGGACTCGAACTAGAAACATTCTGGCCAATCGGGCCAAACGCTCTTCCAAGTGAGCTACCGAGCACGATTGAGGCACGGTAGCTCAATTGGAAGAGCGAAAGAGACAAAGTTGCTGAATCGATCACCGCCCGTACGCCATTTTTGTTTTTTTATTTTATCTTTATGAATATAAAATATGACACTGTAAATGTTAAATCATTCTATACCTACTTTGTTGCTACTACGTTGTTTTTTAAATAATATGTTTTATTAAAGGGATTTTTTTTTTGTACTAATACACCTGACATTTTATGTCATTACGTGAGCCGTTTGTTTAACTTCAAGATGTACTGTAAAATATGTTAATAACAGAAAGCGATATTATTTAATTAAATCATTAAAAAACAGAGTGAATTTTTTATCAATTCAAAAATTTTAAGACCTTACCGATGAATATGAACAACTTTAATATCAATAAATAGCATAATAAAAGCAATAGTGAAACCGAGAAAAAAACCAGCTGTTTCATACATTTTTGCCGCGCGACAATTGAACTTTTGTATGGAACGGCTCCTTTGTTTTCTCTCATTTAATATTGCTCCCATATTACAAGTTGTTCATACGAGTTTTCATCAGAGGCGTCTTTACAAAAAATGAAATTGAATAAAATGACACCCTGTACATTTCATTACGTTTATTTGCTGTCAATACATCCAATATAATTTGTTACATGCTACCTTGGATGAATTAACCACTGGATATGAAACGCAAGAGCGTATGTATGAAAACATCATTAGCCAATTTCTGCGGGGCGGGGGGAGCTTGTCGTGTCAATTTTTGACATTTAGTGCATGAAAGTGTCGATATTTTTTTATCGATATGTACGGAACGAATGAATGAACGAATCTTTTGTAAAAAGACATAATTTTTATCCCTAAAATAATAAATAACATTATGGACATGTTTAATGCACAAACCATCAAATGAACAACTGAAACATAGAACGTGTATATGAACGGTCTGGCAAGTAACACTAACTAGAACTTCCTAAGACATAGTGAAACCGCCCATAAGTACATACAGCCAAGCACCATTTAAATCCTCCTATGGGCTAATTAAGCAGTAGATTTTTGCGTTGGCATTAAATCACACTGGTGTTAGATGGATACCACATATTCGGTGATGTTTTGTGGGGATCCATTTTGTCTCCCTTCGACCCACTTTATATTACTTAATGGATCCACAAGAAATCTGAAATTATATTTTAAAGACGTATTGTCATAAAATATGAGGTTTAAAATTTTAAAGCAAACTGATGTATTTTTAAGATTACCTTAATCTACTCTCGAGTGAAACTTTTTACAGATTTATCATTTTATTTTAAAAGAATTTATATTAAAAATTTAATAAATGTTTATCGATACGATTTATCGACAATTGTCAAGCACAATTAAAATTAAACTGACAAGAGAACGAATGATAAACATACGACAATCCTACCGTATAAAGTATACGTTATCTTGTTGATTTTGTAGTAACTGACCACCACTTTTTTAAATGGCAATGTTACTTTTCTCTTGGAAAACACATTTCACTATTTTCATGAAAAATATCAGCTTTTTTGGGATAAAACGTTACTCACGGATGAAAATGAATATTTTTGTCTTGCCGCTATAATTTTTATACAAAAATGAGCCACATTTACCCATTTTTTCCGACAATGTTTCTCACTGAACTCAATCACCGTACTGACAAGACGTCACCTGTAAGTGAGGCCAAAAAGCCCGCTTCGTGGCTAAGGGGGCACAAGCGAAATTGCACGTCATTGCGATTCCAGTGGTTTATTCGTCCAAGCATGCTACCCACGGTTAAGAACTGTTTATCACTTGTATTATTGTGTTAATTTCTTAACTACTTCCAGTCACTTAAAAAAAAGTGTTAAACCCTACGATTTATTATCACTAGTTAACTTTCAATGCGCTATCACTAACGTTGTACCATCTGCTTCATACAAATTCCATTTTAACAAACGGAATAGATTAGCATCCATATCATAAGTTAGAAAAGCTCAAGTCTTACTAAATTCAGTATAAAAGTGTTTATTTCATCTATTATAGGGCTTATGTGGCTTATTATATCATTTGATAGTGTCCGATCGAGGCAGAGATAGGATTGTTAAAGAACACAGTAGATAAAATAGCTGCAAGATGTTTTTCTAAATTAGCTCTTGAGTTTATGAACTTATAATAAGTGCTTTATAAGAATTTGCTTAACATATATTAGTACTTTTTAAATACTGGGAAAATAATAAAGCTATAAAAATTTACGTATCTTAGTTAACACTTTTAATGTTATTTTCCCAAAATGGGGCTAGCTTAATATGCCTAATTACTGTTCTTCTATTTTTTTCACTATTTTGAGTTCACTAAGTCAAAAATAAAAAAGAATTCCCTTTTTGACGACCCGTTTGGTGTATTGGTTAGAGCTCCTGACTATTACGCCGGCCGTCGCGGGTTCGGATCCCGCAAAGGACAAGTTTGTGTGATGAGCACGAATATTTGTACCTGAGTCATGTATGTTTAATATGTATTTAAGTATTTATGGGACGCCCCAATCATAATCATTGTCTGGTATCCTTAAAAACACAAGGAAAAAAAACCTTACTTCGACAATTGTTGTGTTGTCTGGCGCGTATTTATATTTAATTTACTTTTAAAGTGTATTTATCATTGAAAATAAGATGGCAATACACTGTTGGCGTGGACAAACTGCGATTTTAATAAACAAATGTAGTTTAAGTCTGGAACAATTAACAAACCAAAATATGCCATTCTACTCAAAATCTATCCTTGAAATTGCATGAAATAATCATCCATAGCTTGATAAAGCATGCTAAATAACTTATAACTTTGATTCATCATCATCATTATCAGTCAAAGGACGTCCACTGCTAAACATTGGCTTCCCCAACGGTTTTCCACAGCGATCGATCACTAGCGGTCTGCATCAAATTTGATCCTGCGATCTCTACAAGGTTGTCTGTCCATCTTGTCGGTGGACGTCCTACGCTGCGTCTTTGGTCGAAGGGTCTCCAATCTAGAACTTTCCTGACCCAATGGCCATCAGTTCTTCGCTCGACTCAACTCAACTTTGATTCGAACAACATTATTAAAGCTTCTAATAATCGCACGCATAGCACAAACAAACAGATCAATACGGAATTATTGGTAGCGGAAAACCGGAAATCAGTGATTGCCTGGCTTGCAATATCCGCTGACGGCTTTTGCCGTGCCTGCAGCTATGCGACCAGTACCCGGGTGATTTACCCTATTTTATTCTTATAGTGAAGATGATAGATGGCGCTATAAATCTGCTTGCAGCGAGAAAGATTCGCTGACCAAGTTTCATGTGTAAAGTTCAGGATAATAAAAGACAAGGGATGAAAATCTGCTTGACATGCTCGGTACTTTATACAGGCCAAAACAGTGACGTCCAAAAATTTTTTTGGAAGCCTTACATCCAAGTCTGTTTCTGATAGCCATTTTTTTAGTTTTCGAGTTTTTATTAAAATTTTTTAGTCTTAATTTCAGGTAGCTCATAATTTTATCTAAGTGAATTAAATTAATCAGGGTGAAACTACAGTTTAAAAATAACGACATAACACCATAAAATTTCGTATTATTTTATGTTTGAGAATTCTTAAAATTTGCGAAAATCATTAATATCTCGTAATCTACGAAAATTCGGCTAACATACTTAGGGTATATTTGGATATAACCGGATGTAATCTTTCCAAAAAACAAACGGACGTCAATGTTTTGGCCACCCTGTATCTAAGTTAAGACGATTAATGTAAAAGAATGGTATCTCTCATTCAATTTTTCAATGACGTAATAAGTCACACTCATTTTATCAATTAAAAAAATAAAAATAAAAAATGTTCAAAACATAAAATTTTACTTAATATGGTGGACTTATTGCCAACAGAATTCTTTACCAGTCAACTATAGGTCTGAAGAAAAAAAAATATTTTATACTAAATACTGAAACAGAGAAAAATACTATAAAACTACATTCTTTTCATTAAGGGTCGATTTTACCAACATTAGGTAATACTTATCCGACTGAATAAGTATAAAACATCCAGTTTTAAAAAACTTTGTATAGTACAATTAATAAAAAAAACGTTAAGTGTAAAATTTACCGTCAGATAACCTATCCGTCTGAATAAGTATAAAGTAACCGATTTTTAAATGGCATATGGCTGCTGACAAATAGGTGACGTTTTCATACTAGGCATTTTCTATTACTTTCGACAAATATTACTTATCTGACGTTTGAAAAGTCAGACCTTCGTCAGTCAGTGAAAGTCACTGTGTTATAATGAACTATTAGTTAGGTAATTAACTACCGTCAGAACCTACGTGTAAAATAATAGGTATAATACTTTGAGCGGCGCGTAAATGTTATGTTGGATGATTTTCATATTTCATGTTCTTCCAGCCATTCATCCAAAATACTGATCTTAATAAGAGATCCTCTAATAAGAGAACTCTTAACAATACAATGATATAGTAGAAAAACCGACTTCAAAACCAAAATCCACAAAAAGTCTTAAATAAACTCTCGACCATGGAAAGAAAAGGAATCCATTTTTGGCAAACACTTTTTGGAGTCAGTGCTCTGATAGTTGATGATTGATGGTTAGGGGTGGGATTGTGTAAAGCAATTGTATTCATTTGACAGTTCATAACGTACGGTATGATCTGTCAAACGCTTTGTTCATTGCCGTTTGACAGATCATACCGTACGTTTTGAACTGTCATATGAATACGATTGTTTTACACAATTCCACCTCAGGTTATGGCACCGTCTCCAAAAATAAGTTGTTTGCCTAAAATGGATTTCTTTCCTTTCAACGGTCAAGAGTTTATTTAAGACTTTCTAGTACATTTTGGCTTTGAAGTCGGTTTTTACTTTTTTATTTATACAGTCGAATTGATAACCTCCTACTTTTCTGAAGTCGGTTAAAAATATTCAGTGTCAGGCCAAGGTAGGTGCTCCGAATTTCACCTTCAAGTTCGCTTTGAACGTGAATTTCAGTATTTTTTCTTTTCTCCCGCGGTCGCAAGACTGATGACTCCATCCATCATGGATCGAAGGCTTTTAGGGCCAGTAGAATCACATCGTTTCTATTCTATTAGTGCGCTGGGGTAAGAATAGTGTTAAAGTATAAAATGGTGGAGCTAGTAAGTATTTATAAGGGGTAGCTTTGATGAAGTGAACCTTTTACTTGAAATCACTATGAAAAACATTTTACTTTTGTGTGGTGAACTGATCAGTCAACATTTTAGTAAAAGGAAATTAGCAAAAGAGAGAATGCTTATATCTGGACGGTTTTTAAACAAATACCATAACTTCTAGCTTTAATATATAAAAATACTTAAGGCACTGTTCAAGAACTCTATATTTGAATCACTCGCTTGAATAAAGCGTGTGAATTTTATTCGAAAACTTATTGAAAATTACGCAAAATATAGATGTTCGTACTCACAAAATTCAGTTATCTTTTTTCAAATAACTTTCGCGTGGAATTATATAAATTTTCATTGGAAAATCGGACATTAATCAATCAATATCACACGCCATCTTGACGCGATTAAAAAATAAGGAGGCCCTAATAATTCACTAATAATCTATAGATATAATACAAATGGCCCTTGTAATCAGAATAACACATTATTGTTTGGATAAAATAAGACTTCACAAAAGGTTATTAATTCGACATGTAGGTATGGATTTAGTATCGTTGACATTGGATAATATTTAAGTAGGTATGTTATAAGGTTTTCAAGCAATAAGTTTATCAATTAGTAATAGCAATTAATATCAGTATCAAATGTTTTGTAATTGGTTTAGAGGTTAGTAAAATAAGTTGTGTTTGCAAAAGATATAATAAAAGAATTTAAAAGGCATAGACTACACTTGTGTTAGTTCGAACCTAGAGACTGTTTATTTTGGTATTCCCTCATGCCTCATTAAAGGTATTAAGGAGTATATTTAAATAGGACAGCCGCGTTAATATTTAAACTCTTTTTATACTTTTATAGCTACATTATGTCGATCATTTAGAAAAGAATTTCTGTGTAATCAATTAATTACTGACAACAAACTGAGCAATTATACTCTTTGGTTAATTACAGAATAGTTTAAACTGTTTATATGCAGCATACAGCTATCATTAACGTTTTTAAGTACCTACCAAGAGAAATAGATGGTAATTTGATTAACAAGATAGAATTCAGCGGATGTAGTGAAGAAAAAAAATTGTCATTTCGCGTAGAAAACGCTGAGAGAAAATTGGTGTTTTCATGTATATATTAATTGCTCGAGAATATTGTTGATTATATTAAAAAATACATATTTTTTTAAAGATTCATTAAAGATAGCTACGTAAGTAAAAATTATATTTGATGAAACAGAAAATTTATTGCGAAACAATACATTGCGAAATGTCAAATATTATGCTTCAGACCTCGAGCATAGCATAAACATTAGATAATATTCAATCTAATAAGTTGATTTTTCCTACAACCTACAATAAATTCACATGTAAGTCAGGTTAATTAAAATAAAAACTTGTATATTTTTAGTGAAGAAATTTTTTTTTATAACTAGTTCACTTAATTTCCTGGCAAAATTCTTAGCAAAATTCACACTTATTGCAACTACGTAAGGTATTGACATCACAAGAAGAGATAAAATTCAGACTTGAATATGTATAAAGCTGTTTGCACAGTGTGCTTGTAAGTCTTGTAAGTGTGTCAGTTTAGCTGTATACCGACTAATATTATTCGACTGCCTCGGTGGCGCAGCGGTTAGAGAAACGGCTGCGCCAGAGGTCCCGGGTTCGATCCCCTGGTTGGGCCACTATATGAACCTGTGTTTTTCTGTTCAGAAATTTGCAGGGTAGCCCGGAGTTTAGAAGTTAGGGTAAGTGGTGTTTCACCCATATGCCTCGGAAAGCACGTAAAGTCGTTGGTCCTGCGCCTGAGAGTGATAGATAAATAGAGAGTGCACCTGTGTTTGCGCACACACTTGTGCACTATAATATGTCCCGCGCAGTCGGTTAGTCAGTGTGAATGGCCACCGTAGTTGTAAAATATTTATATTATAAATGCAAAACTTATTTAGGATTGATGTTTATTAACTCCTCGCGCTAAAACTACTGAACGTATTCTGACGAAACTTTACAGTAGCTTATACTGTGTGTCCTGTCCAGGCTACTGGCCACCTGACCAGTCGCTTATGTTGTAATAAAACTTTAAGGGAAATATCTACAGTGGATTGCATCATAAAGAATACCCTACATGGGGAATTAATTTCAAAATCCCCCTGAACGTCAGCAATTTGTTTTTATTTTCAGAAAAATTACCTTACACGTAAAATTAGAAAAGTAAAAATCATTGCCATATTGTGGGGTTTTGGATTGACGCCCTATTTTTTATGTATACACATATAGAGTATTTTCCTCGATTAATTTCGATTCGATTAATAATAATTAGAGATTTAGAGTAGATATTGCCACTTAATTTTTATTACTACATGCCTGTGTCCTGTGTATCAGAATAAATAGCACAGAGGTTATAACTACAAATGATATTTCGTGAGATACGTACAATAATACCTACGAGTATATAGACTATTGTTAAGACGTATGGTTGATTTGTAGATAATCCTTTTAGCATTAAGTCCGCCAGAAGTACCGTTTGTTTGTGCATGAACTTTTGAAATAAATAAATAATTACGCGTTTAATGCTTTGGAGAATCTGTAAAAAAATTAAGAAGCAAATAAAGCGAATAATTTGTTTTGTGTACATCCGGGCGTCTGAGCCAGGCTTCTATAGAGATCTTGCATATCTAGGCTTATAACGAATCGTTAGTGACGCAGATGTATCCAGGTTTCATCGTTTGTGACGCAATAGTTTTCTTGGAAAATCAAAAAAACTAGGCTCAGACAGCCAGAATTTCGCATTTTCTGACTTTCCAGATCTCAACTATCAGAGGGTTTCAGGGCGCTGTTTCTTATAAAATGTGATGTGACGCGTTAGTGACGGTCATCCGAAGTAGTTTCATCCATTTTAATCCAGTACTTTTTGAGAAATCGTGATAAACGTGTGGCTCAGACAGCCTGATATCCGGTCGTCTGAGCCAACTTGTTTTTCTCTATATTTCACGAAATGTTACGTTTCGGACAAATATTTTTAGGATTTACTGATGTGACGACGTTAGTGACAGCTCTCGACCAGATTTGAACCATCGTGACGCACGCGTTTTGGAGAAATTGAGAAAAAACTGCTGGCTCAGACAGCCGGATGCTGGCTGTCTGAGCCACCCAGTTCTACCACTTCCAGGTGTTGTACGAAGCTGAAAACTCATCTGATCTGATGTGACGCGGCCTCTAAGTACAAAAAATCGTAAGTGACGGCTCTATATGCCGCCAATCAAAAGTTATAAGTATTTCAAATGTTTTCCATACATCGATGGATTTGGGTGGCCACACTTCGCACTCTTTATGGAAACGGAAAGACAATTTAGTAGAAAATGTAAGCTTAAGCCCCTCGTATCAAAGCGGATGCTTTCTCCTGCTATTTAAATATTTAATTACGTAGTCAATAACTACGCCGATGAAGGAAAATATGTTAATTATTTATGGGTTATTCCAGGTTTTTTTAATTAACTCTATTTAAAAATAACCACTAGCTCCAGCTGGTTACTACAATATAAGACTTTTTCGGTGTTAAATACATACTAAGTACTCATTCCTCAACTCGTCCCATATGATTACGGCCCATTTGGGACAAGATGCAATAATTAATTTTAATCATTATGCAAATCGTCTCCTGCTTTTTTGGGTGCAAAATAATAACCATAAAACAGCGCAGAAGGTGATACGCAGTTCTCTGGGACCGCTTATTATTATTACGAACAAAAATTACTAAGCCAGCCTTATTTCACCTTCGGAACACGAGACGCGCGCCATCTTTGTGTCGTTGACATGCCATCAATGCGCACTAAACAGTTTCGAACAATATTTCTGATGCGGGGGGATAAAGAATGGAATGCGCTACCGGCTGAGGTGTTCCCGAAACCCTTAATTTGGGCATTTTCAAAACAAGGATGTTTAAGCTATTACTGATCAGACATGATCAATCCTCGACGACATCATGACTTATCACCAGTTGTGATAGTGGTCAAATGGCTGATCATATATATAAAAATATATCGATAGACTATAAAATTATGCAGGATGGAAAGAAATCATCCACTTAATATCATTTATTTTTAAAGCCCAAAAGATTATTGTGGAATTTTACAAGAAAGTTTAAATATGTATTTTACAAAATGTATACATAATAAATAAAAATGTAAGTAAGTAACAATGGATATGGCGGTTAGAGAGGTGCGTAGAAACCAACTTACGAAAATAATGAAATAAAATGAAAAAAATATATTTTGTTTTGGACCTGTCATGTTTATTACCACAGGTTGTACTATTTGTATAAATGCTACACCAGAAACAATTCGTAAAATAACTTTTTTATTTACTAAAATATCAATAACAGGAGACATCCACATGGTAATTCTTAGACGTTGGGTGATATCAGAATTATCAGTAAACAGCTATCTAAACGCCGAGTAAAAAAGTAAGTGCAAAGCGCTGAGTATGCCTAGTCAGCCTGGAGCCTAGCTTTTTTCAAGAGAACGCTGACTACGCCTAGTAAAAGTAGTAAGTACTCCAACTAAATACTGCTCTGCTTACTGAGGTCTGAGTCTGGAGCTCACGTCAAAACATGCCTGATTGTTGTCATAAGTCTTTGTGCCCCCTTTTAGTATAACTAGCCCAATATTATCACCATAAATTTCTTTAAATGCATTTTTTAATGATTAACTTCGTAAGTGCAGGTTTCCTTGTCAGTACATCAGTCACTTATCAGTAGTGCGGATTTTTTTTCAGCAACTGTCATCACTGTAAATGTCTACTTTTTTGTCTGACGCTATCTTGCATGTCGAATTAACAGTGATTAAAAAGTGTTTTAATGTTCTTATTTAACATATTTTCTTTAACTTGATAGCATATTCCTGATTTTTTAAATGGTGATTAAAAATGAGCCTGTACAAGTGTACATGGTCTGATAATCTTGGTAAGATCATCTCTTTAAAAATAAAAGCCTTCTTTTAAACGTTGAGAAAGTTTAAGAATTACTCAGGACGAGCTGCAGTTTAGAAATATATCTTTGATTTTCCGCATTTCGTCCCAAATATTATATGTATAGGCATGGTGGGACGAGTAAATGAATTACTAAGTTTTCCATCCAAACAAAAAAGGAAACGACTTGCAAGATTAAGTTAGTATTTATATTGATTTTTTGCATCTTGTCCCAAGTGGGCCGTAAAATCACATGGGAAGAGTCGAGTAATATGTAAGTAGTATGTACCTTACCAAAATTCTCTAATATTGTAGTACCTTCGTTAAACTAGCGGTTGTTTTCAAATAAATAGTAATCTAACGATTTTTTTCCTTGGAATACCTGAGACAATAAATAATTAACATATTTTCCTTCATCGGCGTAGTTATTGACTACGTAATTAAATATTTAAATAGCAGGAGAAAGCATCCGCTTTGATACGAGGGGCTTTAGCTTACATTTTCTACTAAATTGTCTTTCCGTTTCCATAAAGAGTGCGAAGTGTGGCCACCCAAATGCATCGATGTATGGAAAACATTTGAAATACTTATAACTTTTGATTGGCGGCATATAGAGCCGTCACTTACGATTTTTTGTACTTAGAGGCCGCGTCACATCAGATCAGATGAGTTTTCAGCTTCGTACAACACCTGGAAGTGGTAGAACTGGGTGGCTCAGACAGCCAGCATCCGGCTGTCTGAGCCAGCAGTTTTTTCTCAATTTCTCCAAAACGCGTGCGTCACGATGGTTCAAATCTGGTCGAGAGCTGTCACTAACGTCGTCACATCAGTAAATCCTAAAAACATTTGTCCGAAACGTAACATTTCGTGAAATATAGAGAAAAACAAGTTGGCTCAGACGACCGGATATCAGGCTGTCTGAGCCACACGTTTATCACGATTTCTCAAAAAGTACTGGATTAAAATGGATGAAACTACTTCGGATGACCGTCACTAACGCGTCACATCACATTTTATAAGAAACAGCGCCCTGAAACCCTCTGATAGTTGCGATCTGGAAAGTCAGAAAATGCGAAATTCTGGCTGTCTGAGCCTAGTTTTTTTTGATTTTCCAAGAAAACTATTGCGTCACAAACGATGAAATCTGGATACATCTGCGTCACTAACGATTCGTTATAAGCCTAGATATGCAAGATCTCTATAGAAGCCTGGCTCAGACGGCCGGATGTACACTTTGTTTTCATAGCATTTTTGAAGGACAAAGTATATTTGCGGTTAAACTATTTGGAAATAACAAACAAGAAAAAACAGTGAATTACATAATAATATAAGTAACATTGAAATATAATAAGAAGGGCTGTCCGAGGCACGAGAGTACATATTTTTGGCCCAACCCAGGGATCGAACCCGGGACCGCTGGCGCAGCCTTCGCTTTAAAGTGCGACCTTCGTTTTCAACTGCCTTGGTGACGCAGCGGTAGGTGGGCCTTAGGAGTCATTTAGAGCTCATTTGTCATAATATAAAGGTTGTCGACTTATTTAAGTCCAACAGTGTAGACTGAGCCTTAGTGAGCAGGTGCAGTCCTATCTCATGATCTAGCCAGCTCTAATAAATAAGCTATTGACAGCCGATATGCTGTGTGATACTCGCTTGTTTATAGCTTATTCAACTCTGACAGAATAAACTCTGTCTCCGATATTTAGAACTTCAGAAAATGGACTACTATTTTAAAATAACGTGATACCCATCACTATATACTTACTATCACATTTAAAATTAAATTAAGGCAATTGATTACAAGTATAATAAGAATTTCATTGGTGAATGATTAAGCTCCTAGCAAAGTCTCCTTCCTGGAAAATCCTCTTTTCAAGAGAACTAAAAGAATGGTTGCTTCTAAAATGATCCTCTGAACTGGACAAATATTTTGAAAATTAATAATTTGAGTATTCATACAATCATCATACAATCAAGAGTATGGGTCAGGAAGAGTCCTGAATAAAATTATGTTATTTTATCAATTAAGACTGCATCTTTATTATTGTATGCCCGGAATGGTTAAACTGTTGAAAATTTATTTTATTTTATAACACCTATATTGTACACAGTTTTGAAACAGTTAATGATTGTTTTATGTTATCTTATCCTAGCAAAATGAAGCAAAATGAAAGTAAAAATTTGTTTAAGTTTCAAGAATGCAAACAACTACAATGGTTTTAGTTCTAAAACTAACACCCTGTTTTGACACTCTCATTGTTTATTGAATTATAGCGGTTCCCCTTGACTACGTCTGCGCGTCTTGATTTTGCTCCTTGTGATGTTTTATAGCTTAAAATGTTTCTTAATACATTAGTTACCCAACACATTAATAAATTTTCAAAGTCTTTAGCTTAATATTAATATAGATTTTATGCATTGAACTTGGTTATAAGTTATATCTGGAATTTACGACCAAAGCTAATGTTTAATTATAAAGTTGATTATACTCGTGTTAATTACACCAAAGGTGTGACTTGAAAGAACAGTTTTTTTTTTCAAAACAGGAGAAATTTCACTCCAAATGCTTCTACTTGAAATATAACAGAAAATAGGCGACATACATTTTCAATATGTTCTATACTAACAATATCTTTCTGCTATCTGAAAAAAATATCTTTCTGTAAAAGACTACGCTACTCATTTGTTATTCTTTTTTCAATAGTTTTTTGTCCTAAGTTAGTGATTTCATTAAGTCATTTAGCGTATCTAGCTCAGCTGGGCAGCGTTCGAGAAATTGCACAAGAGTGTCTTGTCATCTCAATTACCTCAGTCTTCAACCAGTGTGGTCTTCAAATATGGCCTCTTGCTGTGGGCCTTATATAGAAGGCCCACAGCAAGAGGCCATATTTCGGAGAGGGCTATGCTCGATGTTTATCTACGAGATCAAATCAGTAATGATGAGATACGTAGAAGAACTAAGGTAAAGGACATATACCTGCGAATCAGTAAGTTAAAAAAAAGAACTGATAGCCTTTGGGGCAGAAAAGTTTTAGATTTAAGATCCTTTGACCAAAGAAGCGGCGTAGGACGTCCACCGATAAGATGGATAGATGACCTTGTAAAGATCTTAGTATCAAACTGGATACAGACCGCTTGTAATCAGTCGCTGTGGAAATCCGTGGGGGAGGTTTATGTTCAGCAGTGGACGTCCTTTGTTTGGTAATGAAGAACCATAAGTAATGCAATAAAGAGATATGCATGTATATTTAATATCACAGGCAAGATTTAAAAGAGGCCAATGATGAAGATCTTAGAAAATCTTTGATCTGTATCAATAAACACGCAACACTAAAGCAGAAGTGTGCAACTAATAAATCCACTATATTGCCCAAACCGAGCATTAGTCATGGATGCGTCAGCGCACAAGCCGTGAAAAATAGTATACTCACACCTCAAATGAACTAGGGTTGTCGAAGACATTTAATATTAGAACAAACAAAAAACTTACAACAAAGTACAAAAATCACGCTCTAGTTCACCATAATGCAATAAATCCCCGAATTTGATAATAATTTCAGTCTCCTTTTTAATTTTGGTTATGAAAATGACTGATCAGAAATATGCTTAGCGTACGTACTCACATTTTGTGGTTCAGGGCCCCTATTTTTGAATCATTGAGTAATGTGTATAATTCCACTGATGAGTTATTCGAAAAGAAATGTGAGTACTAACGTTTATATTTTGCGTGATTAACATTGATTCTTAATTCATTTCCAAACAAAATTCACACGCCATATTCAAGCGAGTGATTCAAAAATAGGGCCCCAGCACGTCGGTCGCATATAACCTTAAAAAAACGTTACAAATTTGACTAAGTTAGTTTTAGGAACCTACGAAAAGAAAATTAAAAAAATGAAATAAAAGTCATTTGTAACATCCCTGAGATCTTGTCATGTGCTATTGACTTCAACGTTTTCATTTTGAATATTTTCTTACATCGTCACCTCTGTTTTCGAATAAACCTCACTGCTTCCTCTTATTAAATACTGTATTTCATTACCATAAGGCTGGTATTCGTTTTTATAATCGGACGTTAAAATTACATCACAAAAATAGTGTTAGTTTAACTAACGAATTTGTGCTCTAAAATCTTGAATTTATAAGTGTTAAATGAAGATGACTCATTAGCATAATGACACACTCAATGAAATTTAGACAAAACTGAAGTTTGATATTATACACGGAGATTTGTCATCATTTTACGATATAATTTATTTAAAATACTGTCACATAATTGTGACTTGATTTAACCTTAACAGACCGCCAATTGAATTTATGTTTTGGACCATTCAACCAACCCCAAAATAGCTGTGAATCTAGCATTTTTTATTAACTTAATTTGTATACCTAAGACTGATCTGAACTATTTAAATCCGTTTTTAAAGTAACAAGAAGTCTAGTTGTATACCTTTCCACGTGCTCTCAATTTTAATATGACGCATCAATCACTTGTGTGTAATATGAATAGAATATTTAAATTGAAAGAGTTAATACTGTTCTTTGGGCCACGTGTGTGATGTATGGACGCGATTTGTATGAGTTGTATGGCGCAACAGTGCTATTATGTTCCGTGATAAGAGTCGCGCTTGATGAATTGTGTGAGGGAAAGCTTTGAGAAGTTCTTTTTAATAAAACATTGAGTGCAATATAGTTATCTCTATGATCTGAGTACTGGAGAACATAACTTGTACGTGTTTTCTAGGTATATAGAAGCTGTTGCCGATGCAACCTTTTTTGATCTTTTTTCTTTACGTTTGTTTTTAATATTCAAATAATTCTTTATATTTTTGATACTATTTTGTTTTTCTACTTAATGTCAATACATTTTCTTCAAAGACAGGAAAAACACGCATTTTTCTTTTATTAATATAAAATAGTTTTTCCGGTTCTATAGATGGTGTCAGAATAAAGTAAATAATAGGGAAAGTGATACTTCATTTTATTTCTATCATCAATAAGTGCACTTGGCCCGAATCCAATGCTCACAAGGAGCAAAGCCGCCAGAATGACGGACCAAGGAACCGATAAGGTAAGGAATTCCTCTGGTTCAATTTCAACACATACATGTTCTTCTAAGTCTACAACATTCTTAGCTCAAAAACTCGCCTTGGAGGCTGAGCATACAAAGCAAATCGCCGAAATGGAGCGGGAGGCTGAGCTCAAGGAGCTCGACCGAAAGCGTACGGTGGCTGACGCAAACCTTCAGGCCCAGTTGGCCGCTTTGGAGGCGGCAGCTAGCGGCAGTTGCTGCAGCCGGTCATCCCGCCATTCACAGCTTGCAGTTGGCGTATGGTTAGATAACGTCATTTCGAATTCTCCAAACCATGAGCCTAACGTGTCCACACATTTTCAGGGCAACGATGATAATGAGAACCGGAATAACCCGAATGCCATGGCCCCACCGCAACCTTCGGTTCATTTGGAGGCCACGGCGTCTCCGTATTATGCAGTTTTGGACGCCACGCCCCCCGGGCCGCAACCTGCGGACCACTCAATGGCAACGGCGCCGCTGCACCCAGCGGAAATCGTGGATACTATGGGTGCTCATATCCCTGCAACGAAGCCTACACACGTACACACACGTTTAGAATCAGGCACACTTCGAAATAAATGTAACACAAATAAAAATTCTAATTTTGATCAAAACACATTACAAAATGAAATTGTCGCAGCCCTCCGCAGCATTCCTGAGAGGAGAGAGGTGAGTGCAGCCCCTCTACTAATTTTCACCGGAGCCTTGACAGACTGGCCTTTCTTTTTCAAGTCATATGAGATGTCCAAAGGTCAATTTTCTCGCGGTCAAAATATGGCCAGGCTGTCTGGAGCCTTAAAAGGCATAGCTCGCGAGGCGGACGCTTTTTTACTAGTATCTTCGGACGACCCCTAACTAGTTATCTCCACCTTGCAAGATCAGTTCGGCGTACCAGAGCTGATCGTGCTTCAGGCTATAGCTGGGGTGAGAGCCGTTCCTAAGTTGGCCAATCAGGACTCTGGACGAGAGCTCAATTTCTTTGCATGCAAAGTAGCTAATTGCGTAGGCACTATTCGTCTTTTAAACTTGCCAGAACATTTGGCTAATCCAGAGCTCACGAATGTCCTTCTCGGAAAACTCACTCCCTTGCTGAAAGAGAAGTGGGTAGATTTTGCATTCAATAGGCAATATGAACAAAAATATAAATTGGAAATCTTTTCAGAATTTTTGCACCATCAGGCAAAAATACATTTACAATTTGGCATAAACTCAGACTTTCAAAATGTGAACACAATTACTAAAAATCGAATTGAAAGAGTTCATATTGCCAACGATAATCAACCTTCTTCCACGTCTATATCAGCAGTCAACACTGGCAAAGTGACAAACGTCACTCCCTGCGGATACTGTCACTCGGAGACACATGTCATAGCCAAGTGCCAAAAGTTTCTCAATCTGTCCGTTTACCAGAGACTAGAATGGACCTATGACAATAACGTTTGTAGAAAGTGACCAAAGGAGGCCATAAATATTCAAGTTGCAAAGAGTTTTGTAAGATTAAGGGTTGCCGACGTAGGAACCATAACTCACTTCTGCATAGGGATTCACCTGGCGAGGCAACTAGTGAGTCGGTATCTACTGCTGTAGAGGTCACTTCAAATACTCCTTTAGTCGATTCAGGTTCAGCTCCAGTGGTGGTTTCCAGTATAAGCTGTGCTGATTCTTCTCATTCGTTCCTAAAGGTAATACCCGTAACTTAGACAGGTCCCAAAGGAACGGTCGATACTTACGCATTACTCGACGAAGGTTCAACGGCAACTATTATCGACTCTTCACTCGCCACGGCCATAGGTGCAGAGGGTTTAAAGAGCCGAATTAACGTGGTTGGGGTTGGCGGTATGTCTCGTGAGTCTGAAGTAAGCTTTGTTGATGTATCTGTTAAGGGTCGACACGCTTCAGAAACACTTTACTTGAAAAACGTACGCTCAATTTCGAATTTATCGTTAACCAGTCAGACAGTTTCTCTTAAAGATATTAAATCCATTAACCATTTGTCAGATTTGACTCATTTCTTGACATTTACCGAGGCAAAACCCATGCTACTAATAGGCGTTGATAATTGGCATGTCACTATTCCCAGTTCAATAAGAATGGGAGGTAAGAGTCAGCCAATCGCTATATTAACCCCTTTAGGCTGGACACTTTATGGGTCTTTGAAAAATAAGTCGTCACCGCACATTTTAGTCAATCACTGCTTGATAGAATCCTCTTCTACTGAAGAGTGTATAGATTCACAGTTAAGGGAATATTTCCAGTTAGATTCGATTAGAATAACTAAGAAAACGTATCGCTCGCACCAGGAAGAACGTGCGATTACTATTTTGGAAAAAACTACACGACGTCTTCCCTCTGGTCGTTTTGAAACTGGCTTGTTATGGAAGTCAGATCAGGTAGAAGTGCCCAATAGCTATGAGTTAGCTCATTCGCGTTTTATGTCATTAGAGCGTAAAATAATGAGAGATCCAGCTTACGCTCCGGCATATCGGGAAAATATAGAAACTATGATTACGAAAGGCTATGCCGAATCTTGTGCTCCAAATACTGTTGAGAAACCAACTGTGCTATGGTATTTACCACACTTTGGTGTGTACCATCCACAAAAAAGAAAGTTGCGCGTTGTCCACGATGCCGCAGCGAAGTCTGGAGGTATTAGTTTGAACTCATTACTTCTACCTGGTCCGGACCTCCTACAACCATTATTAACGATACTATTAAGGTTTCGAGAAGGCCTAGTAGCTTTGAATGCAGATATTCGTGAAATGTTCCCACAAACAAAGATACGGGTAGAGGACAGGGACGCTCAGAGATTTTTATGGCGTCGAAACAAATATGAGCCGATTCAAGAATTCCGAATGTCATCAATGATATTCGGAGCCACCTCCAGTCCCTTTACTGCACAGTTTTTGAAAAATCGTAATGCTGAAGAATACTCTCAAGACTTCGAAGCTGCTGCTAGCGCCATTACAAACGATCACTATATGGACGACTATTCGGGAAGTGTCGATTCTGAAGAGGAAGCCGCCCAGCTAGCCGTTGATATAGTGCAAGTTCATTCCAAAGCTTGCTTAGAGATGCGTTCTTGGACCTCGAATTGTGAAAAAGCGCTTGCGCTCCTTCCTTCAGAATTACGAAGGTTTGACCCTACCTCGTCTCACGTGTAGATACTGGGAGTGTCCTGGAATGTCACTGATGATACTCTTTTTCTTCCAAAAAAGTCTGGCCCCAGTTATTCAAAATTAACAAAACGCTCTGTGTTGTCTCAATTAATGAGTATTTATGATCCTCTTGGATTTCTAACTCCAGTCGTAATTAAAGGTAGAATATTATTTCAAGAGACGTGGAGACTTGGAATTCAATGGGATCAGGAGCTGCCACCATCTTTTGTTTCAAAATGGACCATATGGTTTAAAGACCTTAATGCTGCTTTAAAATTAACTATTCCTCGACACTACATTAATGGCAAAAGTGCGATTTCTCGTCAACTTCATGTCTTTGCCGACGCCAGTGAGCTGGCTTACGCGTGTGTAGCTTATTGGCGTTTCGAATGCGTCGACGGAAGCGTGTTTTTAAGTTTAATCGGAGGCAAAGCTAGGTTAGCACCCTTAAAGCCGGTGTCCATTCCGAGGCTCGAATTGCAAGGTGCGTTGCAATCCGTCCGCAGCCCGTTTTGCAATATTTTTAAAGGATGCTCACAAGCAAAATCCTTCGAAGCTTTTCCTTTGGACTGATAGTCTGACCGTCCTTAAATGGCTACGTAGTGATGCTCGCTCGTTTAAACCTTTCGTTGCACATAGAGTAGGTGAAATTATGGAGCTTACCCATCCGATAGATTGGCGATATACTCCATCTGCATTGAATGTCGCGGACGATGCAACACGTGTGAAAACTAAATTCCAAAATTCAAATCGTTGGTTATCTGGTCCCTCTTTTCTCGGCTTAGATGAATCGGAATGGCCCACCGAACCTTCAGTGGATCCTTTCGTGGTTTTACCACTCAATGAAGTTAAACCGAAAATGATTTCACCAGTAGATACTGTTACTTGTACTGACTTACAGCACCCTTTACCATTTCCGATTGTAGCAGACCCAAGTAGATTTAGCAATTGGTTACGGCTGCTGCGAGCCACAGCGCGTATAGCACGATGCGCAAATGCGTTTAAGCTACGCAGTAGTGTAGATTCATCTGCCAGCCGGGGTCCTAGCTATCCACCTGCTCTCGCACCATTAAACGCCGAAGACTTAGAGAAAGCTGAATGCGCATTGCTCCTTCGCTCCCAACTAAACTCCTTTGCATCGGAATATGCTAATACGCTTCGTGGAGAATCTATTTCGAAACAAAGCCGCCTGAAGCGTTATGTAATTGAACTCGATCGAGAATCTCGTCTGCTATGTCTCTCTGGAAGGATTTATGCTGCTGGTGACTCGGAAATTTCCAATAAACCGATAGTGCTTGATGGAAAAGAAAGTATAGCTCGCCTATTGATCGCTTACTATCATCAACGCGCTGCCCACGGCTTCAACGAGTTGGTAGTCAACGAACTGAAGCAGAGATTTTTTATACTTGGACTACGACCGGCCGTTCGGCTCCGTTGCAAGTAGGTGCCCACTATGCAAATTGAGACAGAGTTTACCTCAAACTCCACCAATCGGAGACCTACCATTAGAACGATTAGGTCACCACAGAAGGCCTTTTACATATGTTGGTCTAGATTACTTTGGCCCGATCAACGTTTCTGTTGCTCGACATACGGAAAAGCGTTACGTTGCCCTATTCACTTGTCTTACCGTTCGCGCCGTACACCTTGAAATGGTTAACGATCTATCATCTGACTGTGCAATAATGGCTCTAAGACGATTCATAGCCAGACACGGAGTTCCAGCAACTATATTTAGCGACAACGGAACAGCATTTGTTGGAGCAAATAGATTATTGTCAGAATCTCTCTCCGAGTTTACAGCAGAACGGGGGATTCGTTGGAAATTTATAACGCCAGCGGCTCCATTTATGGGAGGAGCGTGGGAGAGATCAGTGCGCACCATCAAGACCGCGCTATCAGTCACTTTGCGTCAGCGCTGTCCTAAAGAAGAAGTTCTTTCTACGTTGCTAGCGGAAGCTGAGAGTTTAGTGAACTCGCGTCCTTTGACTCACGTCAGCGTTGACCCAGGCACTCCGGAAGCAATAACGCCATTTCATTTTCTGCTGGGTGTTTCTTCACCCTATTCCATTGTGGCCGAGGTCAGCGATGATGATTTGATTCGGAGGGTGCGCTGAGGAAAGGCCTTCGGCTGGCTGATCATTTTTGGTCACGTTGGGTAAAAGAGTACATACCAACCCTGGTTCCTCGCCCCAACGTAAGCCACTTGGCGCGCGCCATCAAGGAGGGAGACCTGGTGCTTGTGGCCGACGGCAACCTACCGCGGGGTGTTTGGCCAAGAGGGCGAGTTACTAAAATTTTTCCAGGAGCGGACGGTGTCATCCGCTCGGTTGAGGTCGCCACAAGCTCTGGGACCCTCAAACGTCCCGTGCGAAATTTGGCATTAATTTAAATTGTAATTTCTCAATTATTTTTAATTTTTATATAAATGTAATAGCTACTTTGTTCAAGCTTAATAGTAAAGCTGTTTTGTTTCATTCTTGCAGTTAACTTCAACAGTTAAGATTTCTGTTTCATTATTTTGTCAAAGTTCAATTGTTATTTATTGTTATTTGAATTTAAACGTAAAATTGTTTATCCAATTAAGATTTTAGTTATTTTGTTAATTAACGATTGTATGTGCTTCGGCATAGTATTCGTTTGTGACTTCGACACCAGGCGCGGCTGTGTTGCCGATGCAACCTTTTTTGATCTTTTTTCTTTACGTTTGTTTTTAATATTCAAATAATTCTTTATATTTTGATACTATTTTGTTTTCCTACTTAAAGTCAATACATTTTCTTCAAAGACAGGAAAAACACGCATTTTTCTTTTATTAATATAAAATAGTTTTTCCGGTACTTTATAGAAGCTAAGAATCAAATGACATAAAATATACTGTTTTTCAAACAGAATCATGTAACTGAAACCGTTTATAAACTCAATTATTATAAGGCACATATTAAATAAACCTAAATTTGTTTAATTACCTACAGGCTGTTATATTTACTACTTATTTCGTAATTTCATAACGAATATAAATATTCAAAAAACAAATGCATTTTTAATGTTGAGCTTTTTTATCACATAAATATAACGTAACGTAACGTAAAACCTGACGTCATGGGATGCATTTTAATGAAGAATTAAAAAGGTAATTCGAAGACACGTGTGTTCTCCGCATCACATCACATCGTGTAATTAAATTGTATCATTATTAAGGAATCGGTTTACAAGCGTAAACCACCAAATTTCTATTATTTTGCATAGAAACAATAAAAAATTAACAGATATATCTAAAATCACCGGAACGTAACGCATAGCAACAACGTACAATAGTATTTTAGTGATGTGTAGTATGTTTTAAATCTGTCTGTACTTTTTTATCGATATCATATATTAATGATTTTATCCTATTAATGTTGATGGTCCATTTTTTTGTAAAAGTGTTTTCGTGGTTGTTTCTTAATAAATGCAAGCAGTTTAAAATGATACTTGCTGCTTGCTGATGTCTTTTTCTGAAACTTTAAGCTGGGTCTAATATTACTACTAACCGGACCACCATAAATGTATGTGTCACCGTAGGTCATCTATTTTACCCAACATAAGCATCAAATTGTCAGGTTTATAAAAGTCTCCAACGAGACCTGCACTTATCTTGACCTTTAAATAATACAATAATCTGTCTAACCAAAATCTTTTAACATTTCTTCACGATTCATATTCAGTAAGAGTGTAAATATCCAATCTGATCAACATTGTTAGGAGTTTTGAGCTTTGATGTTTTTTGTAACTGACTGCCAGCGAAATCGACAAATCACGAACCGAACATCACTAATTTACCTTGACACAACACTTTTTACTAACATCATAGACAATTAAACATTTCCACTGCTCTGAATAAAAACAATCGAACAAAATAACTCATTTAGTCAGAAAAAAAAAACATTAGGTACCAATCATACGAACATGTGCTATGGTCGAATCTGGAACAATAGTGTATAGTGGATGGAATCCATTTACTTTAAAATTGTTTCATCATGACTGTTTGTTTATTTGATACTAATTAGAAAGTGCTCTATGGAGCATAGTTACAAATGTTATTATACTTATTGTAAAAAAAAAAAATGTGATCTTTAGATTACCACTTTTGTTATAAGACGGTTTTAGGAAATAAAATATAAAACAATTAGATTTTATTCCAAAAAGTGCATAAATTATAGGAAATCCTATGTTTAATGAGATTCCGGCTAGTCAGTCTCCTCGCCTATCCCGGAGCGTGTCCGTCTTTCTAAAAATCGTGCTATTTGGTGTGCTGGTTTTACTGGATCAGACTTTGATCCTGGCTGAATAGTAGCTACTTTGTATAGCATTGTAAATACTAAACACAGGTAAATTAAATTATACAAATCTATTTAATCCAATAAGCCAAGACACGGCACACCACTAGATTCATCAAAGGTTTATGTTACTACGCATCGTTAGTGTCAGCGCGAGCGCAGGGTCACTGACCTCCAAAACTATGACCTTTGCTATAAAAGAGCTTGAACTTTTTGCCATATAGCGTTATGTTCACCTTTTCTACAAATTTATAACACAAATTAAAAATTTATATTTGTGTCATAAATGAATTTGTCACAATTGCGATTTTATTGTGGTGCTACCTTGAAATTATTTAGGTATTTAAATAGTATTTATTTATTATGTAGGACGTCCACCAACAAGATGGACAGACGACCTTAAAAATATCGCAGGATCAAACTGGATGCAGACCGCTAGTGATCGGTCGCTGTGGAAAGCCGTGGGGGAGGCCTATGTTCAGCAGTGGACGTCCTTTGGATGATTATGATGATGATGATTTATATAGAAGTCACATAAACGTATTAAAAAGTACTTCGGTAAAAGTTAAATCACTCGCTTTAATATGGCGTGGGATTTTTGTTCGAAAACGAGTCAAATATCAATGAAAATCACGCAAAATATAGACGTTAGTGCTTCCAACATTCAATTACCTTTTCTTAAATCACTTTCGTGTGGAATTATGCTTATTTGTATTGTAAAATCTGACATTATTCAATTAATATTTCACGCCATCTTGACGCGAGTGATATACAGAAAAAGTAAAAACCGACTTCAAAACCAAAATGCACTAAAAAGTCTTAAATAAACTTTTCACCATTGAAAGGAAAGGAATCCGTTTTAGGCAAACAATTTCTTTTTGAAGTCGGTGCCATCACTTTGACCATCAAGCATCAACTATCACAGCACCGACTCCAAAAAGAAATTGTTTGCCTAAAACGGATTCCTTTCCTTTCAATGGTGAAAAGTTTATTTAAGACTTTTAGTGCATTTTGGTTTTGAAGTCGGTTTTACTTTTTTTTTAAGTTTATTTTATTTCTTCATTTTTAGTGATAACATAAGAGGGGGGTGGGGGGAGTTGCCCCTTTGATTCTATTTTTTAAGAAGCTACAAACTACCCATCATAAGTTCCGTAATTATAATTACTGAACTCTTAAGCGTTAAGGAGTTCCACCATCAGCTCAGCCCCACGAGATGTTGGCTATCAGACGTAACAACACATCAACATTAAAATTCTAGTAAAGAAACACTATACGTGCGTTTAAAATTTGAGGGTTTCCTTCGATTACACCAAGACCCCATCATCAGATCCCAAAATGGAAAAAATGGGACTAACAGAAGAAGGTACACCCTCTAAGTAGGCGAAAAAAAATTTCGATTTGGTTGACAAACGACTGAGATATGAGGTAACATACATACAAAAAAAAAACATACAGTCGAATTGATAACCTCCTCCCTTAGTTATGGCACAAAATATAGACGTCTTTAAAATAATACGTTCATCATTATTTTGACATGAACTCTCATTACATAGACGCAATGATCGTTATCACAAAAAATGACACATCTATCAATTGCCCAGGTGAATGAAATAGAAAAATGTGGTCCCATAACAAGTGCTAAACTTAGGGCTAAAATGTAGCCTTTAGCGACGCCGCAACAATCATCATTAATTACTATAATAACCATTGTGGCAAAAAGTATAGCCCAATTAAGTATGTCAGGCACGGAGACGTGACGTGCAGTGGGCGGAAAAAACGCCAAGACACTACGCCGACGTAACACAGAATCACCCATATGTAAGGATAAAAGAAAATTGCTCTTATGAAAGTGGATTGTCTTTGTTATTTTATCGTCATAATAATCAGTACCTTAAAAAAAAACTATATCAAAATAAAGATCGTAGTCACCATTTAAGTTTATATACATCAAATAAAATTTTAACTGCCTTCAAAAAATTTAGTATAGGCCTTAAAAAACGCATGCAGCAGGAGAAACAAATTATTTTGGAGACGGTGCATGTTGTCAATCTTATGTAGACCAACAGTACTAACATACTTCATTTATTCATTTATAATTTATTGCACAACCAAATTTTTTACAAAAGTTGAACTAACGCCATATGGTATTCTCTACCAGTCATACATTTGGGCTAAGCAAAAGCCCAAATGTATGCCCTCTGCATTATTTAAAGCTTTTAGTCAGTTTTTTGAATGCGGTTAATTTTGTTATTTTATTTTATTTTATGAGTTTTAGTTAAAATTCATACCTCTAAAACTACAGGATAGATTTTGATGAAATTTACACTGTACCCTAAGTTGGACCGTACCTGATTAAACTAGAAAAATCATCTCGCTTTGACTTTTCGAGAAATGCTGAGACAAACATACAAGTATACAGACATAATACACCTATAAAAAAAAACTCACTTAGTAGAAAGCTTTACTAGATCAACATACTAAAATTTCATCCAATTTTGACAATATCACCTTTTTTAAAGTCGGTAAAAATAAAATGTAGGTTTTAACATAAGTATGCCATGAGTGTACAGATGTAATTTACTAATTTAAAGTTTTTTTTTTAATATTATGCACTTAAAGTTTTTGTCACTCAGTGTGCGTTAGCTTTATTTCTTTGACAAAAATTATAAGGCTGGATAGTCACGAGCAAATTTAACGCTACAACGAAATAAGACAATTACACTAGGTATCTAGACCGAATTAGATGAGATCAAAAGCTAATTTCGTTTCTGTACAAATGACTGATTTCACTTTGCTGATTTCTTTGTGATATTAGGAATGCGCACGAAATAAAAAGAGTGCTGGAAATTTACATTTTCAATTGATATTTAAATTAGTGTCGTGGTATGCTTTCTAACTAACGCCAACTTATTAAAGTGCGTTACGCATCTATAGCAAGTGTAGTGAGAAAAAATGCCTGATACAATATTTATTTATTTAAAGACTTTATTGCACAAATTATGGTGAACAAAGGTGGAAGTAATGCTTAACGCATTTTATAGCAGTCAAACCTTTAGGTCATGCAGAGAGATGGCAATGGGTACAGCAAAAAGAAAAACAGAGAAAATCAACAAAAAAGTAACAGTTTATTAAATATGTCTAGTATATATAAAGTAACAAATAAACGTATTTACTTAAATTACTGCAACAAAATATTTTATATTCTACAAACATACTTAAACTTACAAAAAATAAATACAATAGATAACAATATAGGTACTTAAAAAATAAACGTAATTAAACTAGCATATTTTTACATATTTATTAATTTACATTATTTATTGAGTTAACTTCAAGTAACTTATTTAAAACATGCAATAGTTCGAAAAAACATTACCTAATAAAGTTATAATTAAGTTCTTAAAAATATAAATTTAAATCTAAAATATATCATAACGTATTAAATAAATAATATTTTGCAATAACAAAACGACGACCTCTGTGGTGTAGTGGCTAAGCACGCTGGGTTTCAAGGCGTCGCCGCTCCGAGGTCCCGGGTTCGATTTCCGGTTGGGTTAAAAGAGAAATCAAAATTTTCTACATTTTCTCGGGTCTGGATGTTGTGGTACCACCGTTGTGTCTGATTCCCATAAAACAAGTGCATGGGCTACTTACTTTCGGATCAGAGCAATGTATGTAATTAGTGTCCAATATTTAGTTATAGTTATATTTATTTTGCAATTATCTATTCTTTGAGAAATTGATGGACTCTTGAATGATACCTTCGACTCGGCCCTCTTGACTTCCAAGGGAAGAGAGTTCCACAGTCGTGTTGCTGTCACTGAAAATGACTTGGAGACGTACGTGGAGCGGTGTGCCAGCATGTCTACCAAATGATTTGGTCACACTTTGCACCATTTTTGATAAATCCCTTAACCGCATATGAAACAAACTATCTGTATGTGTGTAATCAAGAAAAGCAAATGTTTACTGGTTTTCTTATTTTCCTTACAACGTAAACCTTTCTCATGAGTTCTTGACTCACTCTACCAAAAAATATATTGGAAATGAAGCACGTACATTGCTCGTATCCTAAAGTAGTAGCAAATGTATGAATTTGTGTAATGGAAATAACGGAGGTACCACAACACCAAAACCCAATGAAATGTATAAATATTGCGATTGACCCAGGCAGAAATCGAACACGGGTGCAAGCGCGATGTCTTTAAACCCAGCATGCTTAGCCACTACAACGCGGAAGTCATCAAAATATACACTACACATAATAGAGACTATAAATATTCGTGAAGTTGTTATTAAAATTATTGCAAATATATAGACTATATACATATAGAAAGAGATAACCACACATCGATAAAGAATGTGTGTAGTAGCTAAGCACACTTTCAAATTACGGTTTCGAGACGTCGCCGCTCCTAGGTCTCGGGTTTGATTCCCGGTCGGGTCCATGTAGAAATCATAATTTTCTAAATTATCTCGGCTATGGGTGTTGTGGTACCACCGTCGTGTCTGATTTCCATAACACAATTGCATTAGCTACTTACTTTGGGATCAGAGCAATGTATGAAACTGGTGTCCAAATTATTTATTTATTGCATTGCCTTAATGAAGAGCAAAGTGCCATTATATGAAGTGGTTAACAAGCGTGTTAATCATAATATCTCTCGCGGTATGTCAAGTATGCGCAGGCGGCTAATATGTCAGTAACAAGGTGTTACGTGTAATGACTGAACAGCGAATTGGGTTGGGATGGTTTTGTCGTTCTGAGATAAATAATGAAATTGTTGAATTTTTCTCACTTTGACTGCCTTAAAAAATTACGATGAATTGCCCAGGAAACCGCAAATTTCACGCGTAATTAAATAAAAATATGTTGAAAAAATTTTGGTTTATTGATAATAAAAAGGCCAAAACATGCATAGTCGGGTCCAAGTGCTCGGCACTTAACGAGTTAAGAAGTATGACTATTTTGATATTTTAAATACAAAAACAAGACATTTGGCTTTAAATTTACCTGGTGATAAACGGTGTGAGGGTTGAGAATGGATTAGGATATCCAATAGAACTTGCGACTTGCAATACATACATCTGAATCTGAATCTAAGATTTTACCTAACAACAACCAATTCAGTCTATTCTTAATCAAATCGCATTTATTTTTTTATAGAAGTTGCAAGGAACACAAATTAAACAGAAAATCCGAAGCTTACCTTTTTCAATGGTGTAGGTACCTTACCAAAGCTTACCTTCGCCAATCAATAAATTATGTCGTTTTTTAACACCCTGTATATTAGCTTCACTTGTAACTATAATGTAAGAAAATCTTGTAATCTTAATTTGACCTACTTTCCGGTCTTCGATTAGGATCTAATTTTGCACACGCTCTGAATTCTGATGACAAGACATGACTAGCTAAGAAACGTCATTACAAATCCTATATGGCGGCCTTTCCAAGATGGCGGAAAGGCTATATCAAATGGGGTTCATTGTGCATGATATGGGTATCAAATGAAATGGTGTGCTGTCAGGAATAAGAAAAAAAATAGTCACGTGTCTTAAATCCAACATGGCGGACATCCAAGATGGTGGATTTGTCTATTTAAAATGAACCCGTATGATATGGGTATTAAATGCAAAGGTTATCTGAATGGGATACGAAAAAAAATAAAAAACGTGTTTTTCAGTTTTTTAAACTTATATTTGTACACTCAGCAACAAACTACTAAAAATTAAATATTCGGTACGTTCAATTAAATGCGTGCACAAAAATGCAGAATAACCGTTGTCTCATTTTAATATGTCTGACATAACACACCCAGAACTTTTATACCTAAAATGTGAAACTAGAAATTAATAATTAACTGACGTTGAAGTCACAATTACCACCAGCCGCTTAACTTGGTAAAATGATTACTTGTTATTTTGCCAAAGTAATTATCGGTGAAAGCACCAATGGTCCTGGCATACAGTTGAAATTAGTGATGCCGAAACGCCTATTGTTTAATATCGATAGCTTTATTATGTATCGATGCCGCATGTTAATATTTCTATTTTATCATCATCATTTTCAGCCAAAGGACGTCCACTGCTGAACATAGGCGTCCCCCACGGTTTTGACCGATCACAAGCGGTCTGCATCCAGATTGCTTCTGCGATCTTTACAAGATCATCCGTCCATCTTGTCGGTGGACGTCGTTCGACGACGACATTGTTCGGATATTATTAGTATTTTTTATTTATTGAAACTTTTATTGCAATACAAAAAATGTATACACGAGATGGACTAAACGCAATAATGCATTCTTTTTCAGTCATTAATCCTAATATGCAAAAAATAATTACTTCTTAATAAACATAAAACGAGAAACGTTCATGTGTTTTAATATCTTATATTCGATCCCTTTTTTAAATTAATAATAAACAGGAAAAAATAATACTTAGACGTGCAAGATCAAAATGAACTCAAAATCTACCTATTAAAAAACAAAACCATTTCCTTACGGCAAGGTGGCTGTGAATCTGTAATGCTGGCTGCGTTGCCGCGTTGAATAGCTATGCAAATTATTTGAGCAAGGAACCAGCCAGCTTTATTATTTGCTATTACAGAATTTAGTTTGGCGCATTTTTTTTCGATTATGTAAATTTGAAAACATTAATGGGTTCTCATAGTCTGATACTAACGTGCGTGGACACTTTTGGTCTGAAAGTTATGCCGTAAAATATTATGCAGCTAGCGGCTACCTTTTTACTACAAGAGTTATGGAGTAACTGTGGATAGAGAGAGTGAAAACGTCAAACTTAAGACCCCTTACACACTGTGACTCTTAGCATCGATGCAGTCGCGCGTTTCAAAACTCGCTTTAGCATCGCGACTCTCGCAATGACAAGATTGAATTTAGCATCAATACAGTCGCGCGTTAGTATCGATGCAGTTGCCGAAATTCAGTACATAATTTGACATTTTCCAGCTTCTGCAACGCGCGTTAGCGATGGCTATCGATGCTAAAAGTAGCGCAGTGTGTAAATGTTGACATTTTGCGATTGCATCGATGCCAACGCGCGTTAGAATCGCGACTGCATCGCTGCTAAAAGTCGCAGTGTTTAAAAGGTCTATCTGACAAATACCTTATTGAATATCGATATATCAATCGGCATCCCTAGTCGAAATTGTTAGTACGACTCAAGGACGAAAGCGTGAAAGTAATTGCTACTTAACGGTGTGGAATTTTGCTCAAAATGTTTCAGCATGAGATGTTTGGATATTGTTATTCGCCTCGGAAGGAGGCGTCTATGCATAAATAGTTGAATGTTAAGGTTGAAAGTTGATAAAAAACACTATTTTAACTGACTGCAAAAAAGGAGGTTATCTATAGATTGTATGTTGACTCATCTCAGTCATTTGTGGACTGATTTAAAAATATTTTTTCCCACAAAGTTTTTTTTTTCTAGTAAGTCCCACCTACTATAAATCGCAATAAAATTTTCAAATTCAAATTTCAAAATTATCTTTTACAAAAAAAAAGTTTAAACTAACTTTGAAAACAAAATGCTTATAACGATATCTTAAATTAACTCTTGACTCTTAAAAAAATAGGAGTCCATTTTAGGCAAACATATTTATTTTTCCATTGCATTGGCCGTCAGGGCACCGAATTCAAACAAAAATTGTTCGCCTTAAAAAGAGTATTTCTTTTAAAGAGTCAAGTATTATTTAAGACCTTTCTGTAAAAACACACATGCATTTTTTGCGTAGAACTTTTTTACCTAGCATAATAAAGAGCTCTAATTATAAACTACAAATATGGCGCAAAACCGACCACAAATTTTAAACGCTGTGTCTGTCAAAAACAACAACAACTGTGTCTGTTTCAGACATTTATGTCTGCTGGTGACGCCAATAAAAAAGAAAAAATGTTAACACATTTGTTTATGATATCGTATTGTAAGAAATAAAACAGTTATGATTACAATATGTACGCTGAAATGCGTTACATTATTTTACATACCCACGACCTCCGTGGTGTAGTGGCTAAGCACGCTGGTTTCAAGGCGTCGCCGCTCCGAGGTCTCGGGTTTGATTCCCGGTCAGGTCAATATAGAAATAATTAATACCTCAACACCCGAGCGGTCGCATGAGACCGCATAACAATAGAATACCTATTGTGTCTCGTTCACATACGCTTGATGGATTAAAAGAAAAACTATATTGTCTCGGGACTTGGTGTTGTGCTACCGCCGTTGAGTCTGATTTCCATAACACAAGTGCAATTAGCTACTTACTTTGGGATCAGAGCAATGTATGTGATTGGTGTCCAATATTTATATTTATTTATATTGAATTATTGATGGAATAAGCAAGCTTATTTTAATTCAGTATAAAAATATTTTTGCATGAACTTGCGATTTAAAATTAATTTTTTGTTTGTATAGTGTTTTGTCACTATACAAACTTAATAATATAAATTGCAAATTGCACTTGTAAAAAGCAACTTTGGCTGTGTGACAGACGAGGAATCGAACCCCGTGTCTTACGCAATCCGGGCGTATGCCTATTGGATTGGATGCCGGATTGCGTAAGACACGGGGTTTGATTCATTGCGCTTAGATCGTAAAAAAAATCAAATCCCAATTCGCCCTTCAAAAAATTGATGGATCGATTTTACTAATGTCACATAAGATTTATCCGACTGAATAAGTATAAAATGACCGATTTTCAAATGACATGTACCTACATAAATGATTGCTGACAATTAGGTGACGTTTTCAAATTAGACGTTTTGCACTATATTCGACGACGGCCCACCGTTCCTCGTACGTTTCCAAGTCTTTCACAGTGACGGCAACACGACTGTGGAATTCTCTTCCCGTGGATATTAAGAGAACCGATGCAAAGTTTTCTTTCAAGAATAAAGTTCGTACATTTCTGAAAGAGTGAATAATTGCATAATATTATTATTATACGTATGTATTTATGCTTTATTTATGTTTATGTATATACTTATATATATTTTGTAGTTTATTTATTTATCGATATAGTTATTTATTTAATTCAATAATATATTTATTAGATTCTTGTTACTGTTTTCCTATTTTAATTTTTGTTTTTTTTTGTCATTGCACCCGTTGCTATCTTTCTGCATGACCTAAAGGTTTGACTGGCAGAGAATGCTTTTAGCATTAAGTCCACCTTTGTACACTAAATTTGTGCAATAAAGTCTTTAAAAAAAAAAAACTCCTTAGAGTGTAGACGGTTAGTAGATAAGCTTGACATCATACACATGCACCGATTCCAAATAAATTGTTTTTTGCAGTTTTGATATATAAAAGCTGGAAGCCTTTGTAGATCAACACTCTCAAATGTAATCAAATTCTTACAACATCACATACATACACGTTGACTTGACTAGCTCCTGTTATTGAAGTCGGTATAAAAGTATCATTTTTTTTATTTTAACTGTACCTACCAACTTACTTATAACGTTCACTGTACATGTTACGTTTTATGTTTTTAATATTATTATCCCTGTTCTAGAAACTATACTTCATTTACGACTAATAACTGGCGTTAGCATCACTTCGCTAAGATAAAAAGAACAATCATAATAAAATGAAATACTTCAAGACTATGTTTTCTCTAATATTTCCTTTCAAGTGACCGCCTTAATTACAAGTCGTAATACAAACTAACTTATTACGCAGATAACGAGAACTCTCGTGATGACGACTGTCGTAAAAGTTTTATGTAAAACATAAAAATATATATTGCACTTTTATGCATCAGTATATCATGGGGAGTACTAAGAAAGTATGAAAAAAACTATAGTAACAGCAGCTGTTCCTGCATGTGTCAGTTTTATGCTTGTAATTTGCCGCCGGGGAATAGAACTGTGGACTAGCAGATGCTAAACTTATGTAACAGATAGTTAGTGTTTAGATTACACTAACCGAGTTATCTTTTAGGGTTCAGCTTGAAAGCATTGCAGATAAATTTATATGCTAACTAGCGGTCCCCCGCGACTTCGTCCGCGCGTTTTGAGTTTGCTCCCTCCCCTCCCGTCGCAGCGTGATGTTTTATAAGCCTTTCTCAATAAATAAGCTATCTAACACAGAAATATTTTTTCAAATCGGTAGGCCTACCGCGCAAGTGTCGTCGGCATCGGTATCGACTACTTTTTGACAGCCGACGGCATATTCGTACCGCGCAACTTCCCAAGCCGAGCTGTCAGTTTAACAATCGACGTCGATGGTGAAAGCACAGATCAGATAGGGCGAAAGAACGAATGAAACGCTATATTTGACAGTAAATAGCTACCGCGCAAAGAAATCCAAACCGACGTCGAATACGAAACGATGGTTTGAAGTGTCATTTCAATACGGCACCTCATGAGTAGTCGGTTTGATTATTTTGTTTGCAAAAAGTTAGATTGTTCCAATTATAGCCTGCTTTTTTGAAATATTCTGCTTTCTAGCGAGTAATTAAAGAACACTTTAACTTTTTATTTGAATACTTAATCGTTTTTGCTGTGTTGTTGTTTTCTTTGTGTTTTACAACGACAACGATTTCATCGGACGGTTTCGCTTATCAAAAGCAAATTTTGTGAGGCTATGTGAAGATATTGTACCACACTTGCCCACAAATAAAAGGACCAGCGGGATAAATCCCGAAATTAAGGTACGTATGTATACGTGGACAATTGGTTGCAAAATGTGGCATATTCTATGATTCTTCCGGACATAGGGCCAATGATTGACCTCATACATATATTTATGTTTACAGATACTGACTGCATTGAATTCTTATGCTACTGGTAGTTACCAAAGAAGTGTGGGGGAGAATGACTTTCGGTAGTAGTTTGCATTGTAAGGCCACGAATTAGGGAAGGAGGGGGGATGAGGGGGGAGGGGGGAGGGTTGGGCTACCCCCCCGCACCACTCCCCCCCCTCGATCGGGCCTAGTTTGGGAGATACGATTTTTTGAAAAATACATAAAAATGACCTAAAAATGCAATAAATTCACCCAAATATCCCTCTGAGGCATGAAATGGGGGGGTTACAGGGTTACCACCTGGGAGGGGGGTCTCCCCACCTCCCCCAGGGGGGTACCCAACTCATGTACCCCTCCTCCCCCATACAACACGCTAACGAAGGACTAGGAAATGGCGCTCGGCGGCCGCTGCCGCGGCACGCTCGCTACGCTCGCTCGCCTTCGCGCGCTGTATGGTCGCAGTTCTAACCTAACCTAACCTAACCTACATGTTTTTTATTAAGGGGGTAATGCAAGCAATTTGGATTTCCTCGTCTCCGGCGCTGCGGGAAGAGCAGCCTCTTCGCCCTTACGTAACAAAACGCAGTCACCCATGCTCGCCTCCGCAGCTTCGGCTTGCTGGTCGCCTCCGGCGACCAGCCTCAGCCGCTTCAGCTCGCACGGGTGTCTGTGCTTTGTTACAGTGGGCGGAGGCTGCTCTCCCTCCGCGCCTCCGGTTTTGGAATTACACTCTAGTATCGGGCAGACTAGTACCACGGCCAAAAGACCACGGCAAGTCGGGGTTAACAAATGATTTATTCATTTTAACCCTGACAAAAATGTAAGGAATTCTTAGTATCGAAAACCTGCATAAAAATAACGAAACGCAATGACAGATCAATCGTCGATAAAAAAAAGATCGGAATTTTTACAAAATTCTAGTGATTTTCGAAAATAAACTTATAACCAGAACGAGAGTTAAAACTTCGTGATTAGATGCAAAAAATACCTGCATTTCCAATGATAGTAGCTGTGCATCAAATATCGTGGCCGTACAATGTAAACGTGAGCCGGAACCTATACTATTTTTAAGGCGGTCAACCCAATGCACCGCGCTGTCGCAGAGCGCAGATTTTACAACTCGTAAATTATCACACACTTACGTCACGCCACTGAGTGCTACTTTTTCGATGCCCCATCACCGCATTCAGTGTGGCCGCCAACTACTCCCATTGCTGCCTCACAGCGGCCTTGGCCTGAGGCGTGTCCAAAGAGACTGGCCCGTAGCCAAGGCCCTGTGCTCCTCCATGAAGCTCACGAGGAGCTCGATGTGCTGCAAACTTACTTTTCTTGCCGCTGGCATCTACAAAATACATACGAATGAATTCACTATTATGGGATAATATTTGTTAGATATTATCTAACAAATTTTGAGTAAGTAATAAAGTGCAAAACAATGTTTACTTACTTCCTCAATTATTTATCACAAAACAAACAAAGATGCACAAGCCACAGATTATGATAACCGCTTGGGCTGTCATGTCAACAAACACAGATTATGATAGAATAATAAATTTAACGTTCCGTTACCGTATCACGCGTTTAATAAAAATTGACTAAAAACACTAAACACCACGGAATTAAGTGACTTTCTTTATGGAATCAAGTAAACTCAGAATAATTTTTCCTTGGAGTGCCTTTCTACCAACAAAATTGTAAAAATACTTCAACAACATTTTTGTAATAAATTGAATGATCTGCATAAAACGGACCGCAAATCGACGGCGTTTTGCCATTCATTCTCGCTCTCGACGCTCGACAAATCGACGCAAAATTATTTGCGCGGTACGGATTATTCGACAGCGTCGGCATCGGCATCGGTTTCGAACGTCGAAATCGAGTTCAAGTCGACGACACTTGCGCGGTAGGGCTCCGGTTCAGCAGTTCCTGAGATAAGCGCGTTCAAATCAACAAACTCTTCAGCTTTATAATACAATTAGCGCAAGCGCACGTTGTACTTAAGCTGCGAACATTATTTTGGTGCGGAGTTATGTTAAAACTGTGATAGCTCCTAAGATATTTATTGGAATCAAATGATATAAAGGGCAACTTTATTCTAAATTAAATGCTCGTGATGATGAATGTATTTATTTTGATAAGAATACCTGTGTGTATAATACACCTCTAAAAATGATGCATTATTTTTTTACAAATTTATTAACATAAAAAAGGTTGTAGTAAGTCAACCATAAAAGATAGACTTATACTGTCGCGGACTTTATTATAGAACTCTTAATGCTGAACAATCTTGTCATACATGATTTTTGTGTAACTTTAGCGGTTTCCGCAGCGTACGCAGCGGAGGCTTCAAAAGGAATATCTTTCTCCCGTTTTCGCAACATTTTTCATTGCTGCTGTGGTTTTGTGAGTTGTATCTTTATGCTATATAGCCTAAAGCCTTCCTCGATAAATAGACTATCCAACATAAAAATAATTTTTCAAATCGGGCCAATAGTTTCTGAGATAAGCGCGTTCAAACAAACAAACAAACAAACTCTTCAGCTTTATATTAGTATAGATTAACTGATTTCAATAAGTTTCATCAATTTTGATGACGATGATGATTTTATTTTATTTTATTGGCAAACTTATTACATACGATTCAGTTTTATGTAAGATATGTGAGGATTATAAAGTAAATAAAAATGTAAGCAATGAGGATAGAAACAATACAATTATTTCCACTAACACAAGACATGATCGTTTTTTAATTTTGCCTTTATTGGCAGATGTGGGAAATTCAATGGGAAAGCAATGTATATTTCTGTTTATACTTTTTGAAACTATAATAATAGTCCCCCTTAGCCAATTTCGACTACAGTGACCAATCACGACTACCCGACTGCGCGGGACATATTATAGTGCACAAGTGTGTGCGCAAACACAGATGCACTCTCTATTCCTTTCACTCTCATAGCCCGATGGGACAGAAATCAGACACGATTAGTGAGAGATTAGGCGCAGGACCAACGGCTTTACGTGCTTTTCCGAGGTACGAGAGTGAATCACCTCCAATTGCCAAACTCCGGGCTACCCTAAGTGTTTCTGAACACAAATACTCAGGTCTTTATTTTTGGGCCGACCCGGAGATCGATCCCTGGACCTCTAACCGCTGCGCCACCGAGGCAGTAGTACACTATAACCATATTTTGTACTATAACTAACTTGTGACTGGCAGCAAATGAATCTGAATGAGTGAATGTATCATAATTTTACTCACCTACACATTGAAAAGTATTTTTCATTCAATTCTAACGAAGGACATTAAAATAAAAATACCGCACATTTTATAGACCTAAAAGGCCTTGCCACCGCCAAAAGAATTTGTCCCAAGTAAAAATATATTTTACATTTACTTAGCAATTTGAATGGACATTAAATTATTCGCAATAAAAATGGCGGAACCCGCATACAATAAACTTAACACGCACCGCACTTTTTATGCGATTTGAATTCTTGATTATGTCAAAGAAAAGCGCCATCTGCCTATTGACGGCTAATATAAGAGCAAAGCAAATTAACATAAGCCGATACTTTACAATGCAGTTAGAATAACTCAAGGTAAAACCCTGAAATTACTTGTAAGTAAATAGAAGAGACCAAACCAGAGGGGACTAATACACGCAGCAGAACTCTTTTTTGCCTTAATTATATGCGATAATCAGCCAGCGAATTGAAAATCTTCCTAATAAATGTTTTTATTGCGAAGTAGTTTACCTGATCACAAAATGCAGTTTTGAGAAATATCTAACTATAATTTGGTAAGCCTATCATAAAAAACTTTGTTTATTTTCAAAACTCTAGCTAGATTGCAATCGGAAGCAAAAATATTTTAAAAATTGATTTTCATTATCTTTTTGCGTTGGTTAGTAAGACCCCAGCCAAAATTCACAGGGTTACCTATACACTTAGCTCTATGTATAAATTAGTCGGCATATTACGGAAAGATTGAAAGGCAATATTTATTTTTCCATTTTACGAGAATTTTAATTTGTTTGCAAATATAGGATATTTGTATTTGCAAATCGAAGTATATACATTAAGCGTCTGTTTGCTTTCAATTTTAGTTTATTGCTTATTAAATGTTTTTTTGCACTTATGATAACTTATAAAAACAAATTAGTAGGTTTGTCGAAGGCGGTAAAATTCATTAATGTTTATTTATTATGCTATTTGCATTTCTCGCGTAAAATGACATGAGTATACCGAAGGGGAATCATAAACCTAAAATAATAAAAGATGCGTCCCAATTCATTACTCGAAGTAGAAAGTAAACTAATTAGGCCCGATTTTGCAAATGTCATAAAATAATTTGGACACGTTACCTATTTGTCAATCATTGATTTAAATGTCATTTGAAATCTGTCGTTTTATATTTGTTCAATCGAATAAGTCTTATATGAAAATCGTCCCTCAGTAGGATTTTGTATTATGGTTGAGCTGGATTATCGCGGTCTGGACGAAAGGACTCAGACGTGGCTTATGGTGGAACTAAATTACCCAAAAGAAGCGTATTCACTAATGTTTTGTTTTGTTTTTTAAATTAGAAACGTCCTCAATTCTAAATAATGTGCTAAAAAGTATAAAAGCCTCTAAAGCACAGTTGAATTGCGTTAGTACAATTAAAAAAGGATGTTCATCCCAATATGGTATATTTTCTAGATTTTAAGGGTCTAGCTTTTGTTAGGCAAGCTTACTAATCTCTATTAACAATTTCGCCTTAATTTGCTAACACACCTACTAAATTATTTTATTAACCTTTGCCAATGTTCGCTAACTAGACTCAGTGTTATTTTGCATTATTTTCGTAAACACTTACTAGAAAGTAAGTCTACCGCTGAGCGAAAGAGGCAGACGAACAGCTGATACGAGCACCTGTCCCAGGTGGCAACAAGTGCGTGTGCGCATGAGTGGAGTGGGGACCTTTGGAATATTCTTAGGATAAGTGCTTTGAGTCTGAGATGGTTGGAGTTTGACATAGACTTTAAATTTGAGTTTGTGGTTTGAATACAGTGGCGGTAGTGCGAGTCGGAACGACACTTACTCGATCAAACGCATCGAGCGCGTTAACGTGAAATTATATGGGATTGAAGCAGCGCCGCCTATTGGCTAACGTTAACACTAAAACCATCTCATATAAAATCACGTTTACGCGCTCGATGCGTTTGATCAAGCAGTCTCGCTCCGACTTGCACTGCGGCTTCAGGACTGAAGAAAGGCTGAATTTGAAGCCAACAATGGAAAAAATTGATACAATTGCAATATATTGCTCTGATCCCAAAGTAAAATGAATAAATTCTTAGCGAGAACATTTGTGTGCATGAACATGTCTGTTTGTATTGGTCTGGGTGTTTTCTATGTATATCATGTATTATTTACAAACAAAAAGTATTTTAGATGGCGATGTGTGGTAATGTGTAAAGGAAAAGATATTTATATTTATATCTAATCAAAAATCAAAGTGTCTTACCATAGCATTCAAAGCATTTAGAAACACCATCATTGTTTCTGTGTGATTCAGTGATCGTTCCCTGCCCTACACGGGCTTTTAATTTGCCACTGACGATCAAAAACCCAATTTTCAATAATAGTTAAATAGATTCATGCCAAAGTGTGTTTCAGTGCTAATAGCATAGAGTTATAAAGATACTCTAAAAAATTAAGGTGTATCAACGGCGTTCTCAATTTTTGTTACTTTTAATTTTGTCCCTAACGTCGTTTCCCGTTTTGTTCATGTTAGGTTATAATAACTTTTTTTGTAAACTAAGGGCTATTACAACTGTATAAGACACCGCAATGCTTACCTTGGCGTGCTGTTGTCTATTTCTACACATTTACAATGTTTATTATTGTAGTAATGATATTTATTTTGTTATATACGAGTAGTTATATACGAATGACTTAAGCAAGGATACATCAAAAATGTGTACTTAATTTAAATTCTCTTCCAACTTTGTAAACATGCACAACATTCATGACAGTACCAATTTAGCCCTGTCTCCCTTTTACGAATTGACTATCCACGGTAGGAAAGTATTTACGAATGAAAACTAGTTTATCAGCTGACTGATTGGTGTATAATATTCAAAAAAATGACAAACCAGTCCAGTGTTTGTCTAAGTTGTCCAACCAATGTTTGTCTATGAATTTAAAATTTAAAAAAAAAAACAGTCGATGAGTCCTCAAATCAATTTTTTAAGGTCTAGGCTCTTGATCGTGGTATTCTTTTAAAAAACTTCTAATATAGGAAAGAAGTGTAGTGGTTTCCTTCTTGGCTCCCGCACCGCAGCTTAGGGGTTCCCACCTCTAAGCCCAGTCAAAAGACATTTCTGATATACTAAATCTTTAGCCTGCTGCTAGTATTGATCTTGCTGCTACCCAGTACCCATGGAATGCTTATTCGATGGTGGCGTTCATTGGCCATAGCACAAGGTCATCACTGAATATTGTAGCTTTTAATAGAAACGCCTATCCCACTAGACTTCCCGCTACATTCTGGTAATCCTGCCAGTGTTTGGTCAGGAACTGCTTATTCAATTTCGCAGCTAACCACAATATCTTTACATTTACCTTTAAGTTTACTCGCTAGCGAAGACGTACAAAAAGTCTATGGAAAATTGTACAGAGTCTCTACCGGTCACTGACAAAACTAAAATTTTTCCATACAAAAAGTTACTTCGTCGCTAGCGAAAACTGTCTCGTCGCTATCGAGTAAATTCATGGTGTCGGTACTGGTGGCCGTTAACTATCCGCCATAGTGTTACCCCGCTAATAGCCTACAGCCCAAGTTAAGTGGCTTAATAGGAGAACCCACTTATATTTCTTTCTTTTGACATCTGAAGATGTTTTGACGAAGCGTTTAAGGAGTACCAATAACTTATAGGCATGAATATTAATGCTACTTTTTATTCATTTTCATTTAACGAAATGGTGATATTTTTCACATAAAATCACATGCGAAATTTAATTTCCAATATGAATTGTAACGCGAGAATGCGACTAATGAATTTCACTGTCTCGTCTGTTTCGGTACAAAATGATACCAACTTTACGACTGTGATTTTAAAATTATTTTTTAACTGCTGGGCCTCGTAAGTCACATACGACCGAACATACCATAATCACTCCTACTCGGATTATTAGATATTTCGGGTTTTGCCCGCTACGTTTCATTCGTCAATTAAATTAAATACATAATTTATGATCTATGATTTCGCAGAGTGCGATTTTTAGCAGTCTATATAAAAAAGTAGCACATGTGAACAACAAAATTCATTTTATATGAAATTTCATCTGCTATTCATGAAATGCCAAATAACTTACAAAGGCAAGATTCGTCATAAATCCACGAATATTCGTTGGCGAAATCGATTTAGAACAATTTTACTCTAAAACCATTGGATTTATCAATAACCAAATCGTGAGTGGAACCCTAAATATATAATTCATGAATGGAGACTTTATCCGTGAAGTAGTGTACACTTGAACTCAAAAAATACTTGAACATTGTAATTTATGACTATAGCTATAAGAATCAAAATTGGTCGGTATACTTTTGACAGACTTAACGGTTCGTTCACATCTGGCCAGCCAGCTGATTTTGACGTTTTATCAATGGTGTCGATACTATCGGTACTAGTCGAAAATGTGTTTTTCAACTATGGCAAAAGTACGGAAGGGTGATTTGAAAAGGTGATTCTGATGATTGAGAAGTTTAATATTGCAATTTTGATGGGTGAATGAAAGCGCACGCGTGTGTGATTTTGTATAAGTTAGTAACTGCCATAAAAATATAGAAAAGGATCATGAATAAGGATGAAGCATGAAACAGTAACAGCAGATGCTAGAATAATTGTTAAACTATTATTTCCCCGTCACGTGATAAGATCCTTTGAATTTGAAGAAATAGAAGTGAAAATGTAATAGGTAAGTTATTTCATTTTTAAATTGAAGTTAAAATGTGCAAATCGGTAAGACCTTATTGGAAGCCGTGAATTTTGTTTAGAAAATATTTAATCATTGCAGATTCCGTATCTAAGAGGCTTGGCCACAAAATGAGCGATTAATCTATGGCATAGAACACTATAGTCACTGGATTTGCTGGCTGCTTCTCAATGTAGAATAATTAATTATTTAATAATAGTACTAATTAAAAACATGTATACTTTACACTTATTTTATGATAATAGTCATAATCAAAAGTTTTCAAGTACTTGCTAGATAGTTAAAAAATGTTAGCAAAATACTAAATCAGTATATTCACTTTGTCTGCGGTTCTGTCTCTCAATATTATCTTATGGTTTGCGGCTGGTTTTGGCATTTTGTAACGATCGGACGGAGTTCCTTATAATCCAGTTTGATATCCGGCAGAAAATGAAGCCAGGCGAAATAATTGAGCATTATTTATTTTACATTTAGTTACCTGATTTATAAACAAAGCTTATAATTGTATAGATTAAATCATGCCGCTGCAGAAGTATGATTTTTATCCCAATAAATTCATCATTACGTGTCGATTTTATCAAAATCAAAACCCAGACATGGAATATTCGTCGAATACAATACAATACGCCTAATTTGAAAACTGTACTAACTACTATTTATCATAACATGTAAATGTTTTAGTGTATATAGGTATACTAGCGGTCCCCCGCGACTTCGTCCGCGCGTTTTGAGTTTGCTCCCTCCCCTCCCGTCGCAGCGTGATGTTTTATACCCTAAAGCCTTTCTCGATAAATAAGCTATCTAAAACAGAAATATTTTTTCAAATCGGTCCAGCAGTTCCTGAGAGAAGCGCGTTCAAACTCTTCAGCTTTATAATATTATTAGCGCAAGCAAAATTTTGGTACGGAGTTATGTTAAAACTGTGATAGCTCCTAAGATATTTATTGAATTTAAATGATATAAAGGGCAACTTTGTTCTAAATGAAATGCTCGTGATGATGAATGTATTTACTTTGATAAGAATAAATACCTGTGTGTATAATACACCTCTAAAAATAATCCATTATTTTTTTAACAATTTATTAACATAAAATAGGTTGTAGTCAGTCAACCATAAAAGATAGACATATGCTGTCGCGGACTTTATTATAGAACTCTTAATGCTGAACACTCCTGTCATACATGATTTTTGTGTAACTTAAGCGGTTTTCGCAGCGTACGCAGCGGAAGCTCTCAAAAGGAATATCTTTCTCCCGTTTTCGCAACATTTTTCATTGCTGCTATGGTTTTATGAGTCGTATCTTTATGTTATATAGCCTAAAACCTTCCTCGATAAATGGACTATCCAACGTAAAAATATTTTTTCAAATCGGGCCAGTAGTTTCTGAGATAAGCGCGTTCAAACAAACAAACAAACTCTTCAGCTTTATTATATTATAGTATAGATGTATTTACTTTATGACTTGTGTTAGGTATATGTAATAATATATTACTTTATATTGTGTTTTTGTTCTATAATATATTATTGCAGGATGTTTTATTTTTATTTTATGCGTGTAAAGGAACGAGTGAAGGGAGATAGATGGTATATGTGTGTGAATGAAAGGGAATATGAGTGGTGTAGGAAAAATTCAGAATGGCGTCTGGATTGCAAAACTGTGTTGAGTTCTCTAAACATTTATTGAAATAAAAATCTATTTCGAAGAAACTTGATTTTATTTACCGCCCCAGCACTACATATTGTTCATTTTTTGTGAAAAATTTACCTTTTTTAAATAGTAACTCATTTTCTTTTTGGTTGTGCAATAAAGCATAAATAAATAAAATTATGTAAATGTCATTTTAAAACTGGTTATATTTATTTATTTAGTAGGATAAGTCCTATGTGACGTTGGTAACATTGACTCTTAGTACTTCTTCCTTAGACATACCTGTCTAGTACATGACATACCGGTAGTACTCACGTTAAATTTAAATTAAATATCAAAGAACAGGTTTGAAATGAGAAATTTAGATATTAGTCCCCGTTTCCGTGGCCCCACAACCCAATATTCTTTCGGAAATTATTTTAGCTGGATTGCCACTCTAGTGGAGTAGGCTTGCCGGATCTTTTTATTCCTTCCGATTCTGTTCCTCTGACGATATTAATTCTTTGATTTTACACAATCGCCCACTTTCTCTTATAATTGAGGAGCATTTTGTTTGCGTCTGCATTTTGTTGACGCGATTATTTCGGGGCACTTAAATGGAACTTTGGTGACCTTTTGTTGGTGTGAAATGACAATGAGGAGACGTGGGAAATTACGTTTTCACAATTTTAATTCTAGAATTTAACTTGTATTGTTATCAATTGCATGCACAGAAACTGACTCTAAAGGCTTATTTTACTATCAACAAATAAACGCAATAATAATAATAATAACGAATAATCCAAATACTGTAGGTATGTTTTGTCGTAGGGGACCGATAACGCAAATAGACACAACTTATTCAGACTTTGTAAAACATGTCGTAACTGTGATGTTTTGCTGTATTTATTTGTTGTGTATACAGTCCGTTTTCCTTTATATGTCAAATATCGTAAGCAATCTTGACATTACTTTTAAACGAAATTATTCGTTTCGAAATAAGATAAACACAACGCACCATATCACAATCTACCATAGGTTATTCGTCGTTTAAAACTGAGATGTTTAAAAACTAATCATACGATATACAACGATCTAAATATTTTATATAATCTTATTATATATTCGCCATACTCGAGCCCCTAAAAGACAGGATCACCTAATTTGGGGACTACCAGCAAACCCCATTAAAACCCTAGATAAGTAATTTTTAATTCTGAACTTGTCAAAATTGTTGTGTTACCGAATTCCTTCGTTAATAAATTTATTATTATTCTATTCTTATTCTTAATACGGCTACCGAAGAAGAGGTATACCTTAAAAGAGGTGGTGTAACGACTTGACCAGCTTTGCGGAAGATTGTGTGTCATTGGCTGCTGACAGAGACCCATAGAAGGTGTTGGGCGAGACCTTTGCCCAGCAGTGGGATGAAATAGGTTAATAAAAAGTAAATTAAAAGTAACTAAAATGTTGTTTACAATATTCTACTAGCAAAGAAAAATGGATTGTAAGTACTCCTTAAATCTTTCTAAACGGATTAGTTTTCCGGTCCCTTTAAGTTTCTCTTTGACCTCCTTAGCTGGTTTGTATATTTAATATTCAATAGAAAACGCATTCAATATTTAATAAAAACAAACTGTAAGCCCTGATTTCACATAACTAACAAATACTGGATGAAATAGGTTAATAAAAAATAAAAATAAATTTAAAGGTATTAATATGTTGTTTACAATTTTCTACTAGCTAATAAAAATGGACCGTTAGTTCTCCTTAAATCTTTCAAATAAATCAGTTTTCCGGTCCCTTTAACTTTCTCTTTGACCTCCTTAGCATGTTGGAATATTTAATATTCAATAAAGAACGCAATCAATATTTAATAAAAACAAGCTGTAAGCCCTGATTTCACATAACTAATAAATACAATATGTAGAAAAGTAGGTATCAGAATATTATCACTAATGATCAACTAGCTGTTTATTCGCAGTACGATTAACCAGAATTGAATGCTTATCGTTAAAATCATTATTTCATAGTTAATTGTTATTAATTATTCGGCTAACAGATAAAGCTACATTTCTGCTAAAGCTGTAGCATTTGTGAATAACAGTGGGAACTGGTTATCGAATTCCCGGAACGAATTGTTATTATCTGTCTCTCAAATCCGTATTATTTTTAATTCATGGAAATAAATTCATAATATTAATTCGGCACCTAACTATAATGAAAATGAAATGCTTATTAATTATACCTAATTTACCACTCAAAAGGTCCTGAACATATAATAAATAGGATCATCATAATAAGCTCAATATTTTACGCTCGACAGATAGCAGCTTGCATGCAATATCAAAAACATACAATTAATAAAAAAACCGGCCAAGTGCGAGCCGGACTCGCGCACTGAGGGTTCCGTGCCAACTTTCACCGAATTAGGGAATCCATTTACTTCCATTTAGATAATATACCACAATATTTTGTTGACAGCAAATACAACTTTGTTTTTGATAGTATTTGTATGAAGAACAAAGTTATGTTTGCGGTTGTTATAAATGTTCTTTATCTCAAAAACTACTTGTTAGATCCGGTCCTAACCCACTTTCATTGAAAGTATTTGTTTAGATCTACATTATATTTTTTTTTCATTATTAATACTCGCTAGTCACGTCTCTTTAAAGTCAAGTCGTTATTTAAAAAGACCTGTCCATAGACACCCCTACACGCATAGGTTTGACTACAAAAACTTTTTCGGTTTTAGTTTCATATATGGGAGCCCCCTTATATAACTATTTTTTATTTTTAAATTAGAATCGTAAAGCGGTTAACAGGACCCATCTTCCTACCAAATTTCAACATTGTGATATGTGACATATGGACGGACACACAGACAGACAAACAGACTTGACGAAACTATAAGGGTTCCGTTTTTCGCCATTCGGCTACAAAAACCCTTAGTCTATGACAAACCATTAAATCATACTGCTAACGCCATCTTTAGAAATATTTGTAAACTACCAATGTAAACAATGCAATAAATCGATGAAATCTAGTTTCAAACATTGAATAAATACTTTATTATTTGTATAAAAAATATATTTTTTACATTCGAATCGCAAAATAAGTATTTTACTTTATTATAATTATTGATCTAAAAGTAAGATCGTTGTATCGTTTTCGAGACTTATAGCGCCATCTGTGTAATATAGTTAGAACTAAGCTCGAGCAAAGTGCATGGTTTGAGTGCAGGCATAACAGTTTATTATTAAACATAGTTCATGTAATTATTATCTACCTCTACAATTTTATAGATACTTGCACGATGTGAGTACAGTTTAGCAAGCCTCCTAAATTATTTGAAGATGCAATTTTAAGTACAGGGAGGCAATTTTCGTGCAATTCGTATACGAAAAAAGTTCTCCGATCGAAGTTTTTTTTGTCAAAGAAAAATAGTTTTTGATTTCTCAGAGTCTTGATTACTATGTATTTAGATTTTTTTTCGTGCGGTAGTTATTTTACGTATAGATATTTTACTTGTGTTTTTACATACAACGGTTAAACTCGCAATCGAATTTCCACACAAAAAGAATTCAATTTATCTTAAAAATCAATCATTTAACCGTTTTATCATAAAAATCAAATAAAATATCTTGAAGTAAAAAAAAACGATCGCACAAAAAAAAAACTAAGAACAAAAACTACGAGTACATAGAAATCGTGACCCTGAGAAATTGAAAACTATTTTATCTTCGACAGCGAAAATTCGATATGTGAACTTCAATGATATTGTATTAAGAACTAGATCACCGGTGGGAGGCTAAAAGATGGCTCAGCTAAACAACACCTCACTTCAAATTGGGGTCATAATTTTGACGTAGTCTGTTTTTGATGGCGTCAGTGTCTTAATGCCTCAGTGCGCCTTTAAAACTGCAGAAACACCTAACTGAATAAAAAAAAACAGTCCGAATATCATATTTTCGTTAAATAAATTGTATTTAATGATGCCTATCATTCATGATTGAAGTATTTTCAATAAAATTAGTGAATTTTGTTTCTTAACCATCCCACGGACTAACATGGTCGATATTCTAAGACAGTGCTATACATGGAGTAGTTTGGTACTATATTTTTTAATAATAATTTAACGACCGTCACAGTGTGGTGGTTTACGTTCCGGACTACAAAGATAGGCAGTCGCGGGTTCGAATCCCGCCCGCACGACCCTAACAAATATGTGTATGGAAATGTATGTTAATATGTCTGTTATATAACTATAAATTACACCTTCAATTTTTTTTCAAAGTTACAGCGTAGACGCTCGCGGATTAAAAGGTCACCGGCACTCGCGTTAACAAAAGTAGGGTAGACCGGGGACAATGGTACCATTTTTTAAACATTGGTTGATAGCGACAAATCTACTGAAATATATTTTATTCTGCATTTAAATTTCACTACCTACACTCTTAAGCTGCAAATGTGTGTACTTAAATAAAACCTACGGTACCGAAAAGTCAATGAAAACCACATCTGAACAGAATGGTGTCGTGTGTTACATTTAACCCCTACTGTGGGTTAATTGTACCAGAAATAAATTTAGTAATAAACTCTGAAATAAGTGTTAATACTAATATTTTTATTAATGGTTGGTAATTTTACGTTGTAATAAAGCTACAGTAACAGGCTTTACTCTTAAGAATAAAAATACTTAATAGTAATCAGTCGAAAAAGACAACACGTCATTAACTTAAATAGAAACAAATATTCTTCTCCAATAACAAACAATAGTCAACTCTTGCATAATATACTATTCTTTTGACTCAAACATTAAGTAATTATCTTACTAACAACCATTCAAATCACAAAAAACAAAAACTATCAATTTGTATGAGGGTACAATTGACCCCCGGTACAATTAACCCCGACAGGCAGTTCTTAATATTATGATATTTATATTTTAATTTTTAATCAGAATCGCAGTTATGGCAAACATAATTGGCTTCTTGTGCCGTACATTCTTTGTGTGCCCATTCCGCAAATTATGCACTGAACTCAAACTTCATTTGGACGGCTGGCACTATAAGGTTTGCAACTGGCACTATCAAAGTTTTGCATTTTGTGTATGGAATACACAAAATGCAAAACTTTGATAGTTACGGCTCTTGTTCTTCAGAGAAAACTTTCATTGCGGGATTATATCTCATACTTATGGCACCACCAATATTTGTTTCCTTTTCCTTGTATATTTTATTAGTGACAAAGACTGAACATCGCAGCTGCAGCCCGAATTGATCGCCCATTTTCAATTTCTTGAAATGCATTGTTCATAAAGGAACAGGTCCTTGGAGCCTTTTTCAGTTAACTTCGCTCTTCGCCGTGGCATATTAAACAAAATTTTAATTAAATTAATTTAAATCAGAATAATTCATAACTAATATAATATTGGGGTTAATTTTACCATGGGGTTAATTGTACCGCTACAATTGTACCCACCTTCAGTGGTACAATTGTTCCAAATGGACAGTTTAAATATTAACCAACAAATCACGGCATTTTATTAATTAATATACCAATAATTCATCACTTTTACAAAGATTGAAGTGTTAGTAAACTAATGAAAGCAATGATTTGATAAGAAAGCGAGTTTAATCGGAATTACAAACTAAAACTTTTTACGAGAAATCTTACTGTGACTGATCGAAAACAAAAAATCTTCCGTGTACGCGTCCGCCTCAGCACTGCCGTGCCGCCGACTGGGGAGCGAGAGGGGGCAAATCGAGCGCGTGAACTGACGCTACAAACACATTCAAACATTGTTTGTGTTTGGAAATATTGGCAATGGTACTATTGCCCCGTGGTACTTTTGTACCCGGTCTACCCTATAACAAAAGACTGTTGATAAACACATCTGTGAGGGATGATCACGATTGTAGAAAAAAATATGTACGCTCACTATTAGCGTGTTATTTGAAGGAATCATCCTGTTTACATGATGCCAGATGGCTATGGTGTATTAATAAATATTTCTTTATTTATTAAAATAAGGTCTGTAAATACTTTAATTAATTTATTTTGTAAAAAATATACATGTGGTCACGTGACCGTGAATGCCTAGCAGTGAACGTGACTCTTATATTGGCGCCATTACATTTCAAGCATTCACGTGATACATTAAAATTGCATTTATTAGATAATTGTTCAATATTTAAAATGCTAAACAGTTTGAAAATAAAATGTTTTTGTTAATTAATATCTACCGAGCTAAAATGTGAACTCAATTTTAAAATTACGCCAACGAGTCTATTGTAATATACATACTTTATAAAAAATCCATTGACATCCATTAATCAGACGGTTCCATATTTGTGTACTCTTTTAGTTCGCGAGGCGTCATCTACTTCTAAATACAATATCATTGGTGAACTTTTTTCGTATACGAATTGCATGAGAATTGGCCTCCAGGTGAAGTTTATTTTTTTGACCGAAGCCCAGCTCCACCCACAATTCTTTGTTTCTATTGAGGAAGATGTTTTCTGGGTTCAGGTCAATTTTATTGTCTTAAACTAGCTGACATCTGCGTACTTTTAGTTGCATTTGAAATATCGTTCTTAAAAGTTGTGTGGATCAGTGGAGTCAGTAATGATTTCTCGTCGAAACCTGAACGAATTTGAAAGAAGTCGCATCATCCATTTGAGGGAAGAAGGTCTTAATATAAGTGAAATAGCTGAGGAACTAAAAATGTCGGTATGTAATTTATATTTTATTATTTACAAGTTATATCATCAAAGTCTAGCGCTACGCTCTAGGCTTGATTAATATTTAAACAAAACATTTTGAAAAGATGATCAAAATATGCTCTATTCCATGTAATCCATATGTTATATGTTAAATGTATCAATATGTGTTTTGTTTTTTTATACTGAAGCTGGTCTTGGAATAAACTTCTAACTAGGGCTTCTTTTTTGTATCACTTGCGTCAAGTTTGCGCGTGATATTCATTGATTTAGTTTTCAATGAAAATTAGTATAATTCAACACGGGAACGATTAAAAAAATATAACTGAATTATGTCAATCCCTTTTTTTTTGTTTTTAAGGGTTCTGTAGCCGAATGGCAAAAAACGGAACCCTCATAGTTTCGTCCAGTCTGTCTGTCTGTCTGTCTGTCTGTCGGTCCGTATGTCACAGCCATTTTATTCTGTAACTATTAGCATCACACTGTTGAAATTGGGCAGGAAGGTGTATCCTGTTAACCGCTTTACGATTCTTATACAAAAAATTACTCGCCATATTCAAGCGAGTGATTCAAAAATAGGATCCCTGAATACCGTTAGACATATCATTGTTGAATTTAAATTAGAAAACAAATCTATACTAATATTATAAAGCTGAAGAGTTTGTTTGTTTGTATGTTTGTTTGAACGCGCTAAACTCAAAAACTACTGGCCCGATTTGAAATTTTTTTTTTGCGTTGGATAGTCCATTTATCGAGGAAGGCTTTAGGCTATATAACATAAAGATACGACTCATAAGACCACAGCAGAAATGAAAAATGTTGCGAAAACGGGAGAAAGATTTTCCTTTTGAGAGCTTCCGCTGCATACGCTGCGGAAACCGCTTAAGTTACACAAAAATCATGTATGACAGGATTGTTCAACATTAAAAGTTCTATAATAAAGTCTGCAACAGCATATGTCTATCTTTTATGGTTGACTTACTACAACCTTTTTTATATTAATAATTTTTTTTTAAAAATAATGCATTATTTTTAGAGGTGTATTATACACACAGGTATTTATTCTTATCAAAATAAATACATTCATCATCACGAGCATTTTGTTTAGAACCAAGTTGCCCTTTATATCATTTGATTTCAATAAATATCTTAGGAGCTATCACAGTTTTAACATAACTCCGCACCAAAATAATGTTCGCAGCTTAAGTACAACGTGCGCTTGCGCTAATATATTCTAAAGCTAAAGAGTTTGTTTGTTTGAACGCGCTTATCTCAGGAACTGCTGGACCGATTTGAAAAAATATTTTTGTGTTGGATAGCTTATTTATCGAGAAAGGCTTTAGGATTTAAAACATGACGCTGCGACGGGAGGGGAGGGAGCAAACTCAAAACGCGCGGAGGAAGTCGCGGGGGACCGCTAGTTTTAATATAATTTTGAGACAAGTTTAACTTCAAACACGTTAATCTCAAGAATCACTGATCCATTTATTGCAGAGAAACACTGTGAGGAAATGGATTCAACGGTACGAAAGCGAAGGTCATGTTAAAACGCAGCCACGCCAGGTCCAACGTCGGATCATTACCGGAGACCGTTTGGAGAAATTGGTGAGGACATATGAGCATCAGCCGTTCACTCCGACGAGAAAGTTTGCGGAGGAGTTCGACTGTAGCATGCAAACAGTCAGAGACGCCCTAAAACGTGCTGGTATGAAACATAAGGCACCAACAGCGAAGAAAAAATCAAAAGCGCGTGGTAGAAAAACTGAAGGTGCCTGGATTAAGACGAAGTCAAGAAATAACAAAGGAGGTGGTGTTGTCAGGAAAGACACTAAGGTTGATACCGAAGATTGCCATAACAACGATCGAGGTAATGCAACGAGAAAAACTCCTGCTAAGTTTCAGACTCTGGACTCCAACACTACCTGTGTGAAAAGTGGAAACGTGTTATACTCGTAATAAAATAAGTAGTAATATATTTCAACACTCAGTGTCATAATTCATATTTTTAAAGATGAAAAAAGAATTTAATAAATACGCACGGGTGGGCCTCAACAATTTTCAACACTCAGTGTCATAATTCATAATTTTAAAAATGAAAAAAGAATTTGATAAATACGCACTTGTGGGCCTCGAACCTGCAACGTCTGGCTAACCGGGACAAACGCTCTTCTAATTAAGCTACCGTGCTGTCGGTCCGATCTTGCGAAATTTCGGGTCCCTTATGGATACGTCATTACGCGTGACGTCAGCGCTATCTACGCTATCTACTATATATAAGGGTCCAGAAATTTAGCACGGTCGGACCGACAACATTGGAACACCGTTTGGCCCGGTTAGCCAGAAGTTGCAGGTTCGAGTCCCGCCCGTGCACAATTTTCGGTTTCATATATTTTTTAGTAATACTTTCAGGTAACTTATTCTAGTGTGCGATGTTATTTAATACAACTTATTAATACTTAACATCTGTTAAGCTATGGACGGAGGCGCTTGCGTTCGGTACTAAGGTTCCTTGTTCTTAGAACCCTGTGACCAGATGTTGCTCATAAGATTTCGTATCCTTTTTATTTTTTTATGACTCTAAGAGAACAATGCAACCAGTTTGAAAAGATACAAAAGACAAAAAGAAACCGCACACAATGTTGTAAATGACTTGTATTGGCAAGTTTGTGTTCTTTTTAGCAATTGTTTGTTAACTTTAATGATAAGAAAGTAATAAAAATAAAAAGTAACTAATTTTTGTTTGATTAACTTTTAAAAGAGACTGAAATGTTGAGTTCACAGTATTTTTTTAAAGCCATTTGTGGTACACATTTTATAGGTAATGTAAGTTCACATTGCTGAGCGATATGGTTTATTGGCTTGATATAAATAAAGGACGGATGTTTTTTTTTATTTATTTACTAGCGGTCCCCCGCGACTTCGTCCGCGCGTTTTGAGTTTGCTCCCTCCCCTCCCGTCGCAGCTTCATGTTTTATATCCTAAAGCCTTTCTCGATAAATAAGCTATCCAACACAGAAATATTTTTTTCAAATCGGTCCAGCAGTTCCTGAGATAAGCGCGTTCAAACAAACAAAGTCAGCTTTATAATATATTAGCTCAAGCGCACGTTGTACTTAAGCTGCGAACATTATTTTGGTGCGGAGTTATGTTAAAACTGTGATAGCTCCTAAGATATTTATTGAAATCAAATGATATAAAAGGCAACTTGGTTCTAAATGAAATGCTCGTGATGATGAATGTATTTATTTTGATAAGAATAAATACCTGTGTGTATAATACACCTCTAAAAATAATGCATTATTTTTTTTACAAATTTATTAACATAAAAAAGGTTGTAGTAAGTCAACCATAAAAGATAGACATATGCTGTCGCGGACTTTATTATAGAACTCTTAATGCTGAACAATCTTGTCATACATGATTTTTGTGTAACTTAAGCGGTTTCCGCAGCGTATGCAGCGGAAGCTCTCAAAAGGAATATCTTACTCCCATTTTCGCAACATTTTTCATTTCTGCTGTGGTCTTATGAGTCGTATCTTTATGTTATATAGCCTAAAGCCTTCCTCAATAAATGGACTATCCAACGTAAAAAAAATTTTTGAAATCGGGCCAGTAGTTTTTGAGATTAGCGCGTTCAAACAAACAAACAAACAAACAAACTCTTCAGCTTTATAATATTAGTATAGATAAAGAAAACTTACAGCTTAATAATAAGTTGTACAAAGTAGTAAGTTCTTAAAGAAAGTAAAGCCAATAACAGGTTTCCCTATATTTGCAATCAGTTTAGGACGCTTAAAAATAGTATGTGCATAGCAAATTAAAACAAGTTAGTTCTATGATGTTACATGAAACATACAGATTCAATCTCCGTGAAGATAAAAAAAAATCGTAACTAAATAACCTAGGTAAGTAATTACTTAGACATAACGTAGGTATATGACACATAGGCAATAACACTCACACGTTAAATTTATTAAAGTAGGTAAGACCATAATTTTGACCGTCTGTAATCTATATTACGTTATGTAGTGAACGTGAATACATTATATAAGTCATATTTACCTGTTTTAAATATGTGTAAATCAATTACATATTAAAAAAAAATACCTCTAAAGAAAAACCACGACTCCGTGGCATGTACCATGTAACATTTGTATGAAAAAGTGCTGTAAGGAAGCATGATTTCCTAATTAATTTCCAGTTTAGGTTCAGCCTTTTTTAGTGACTACATAAAGGAGGGTTATAATTTTGACCTGTGTGTATGTATATATGTGGGTATGGATGTTCATCTGTTCCCTCATTACTACTAAACTATTTATCATAATAAGACAAATAAGGTGTCATTGGAAGCCTCTTAATTGTCCGCTGGTAGGATATTAGGAGTTATCTGTTAGGATATTTGAAGTTACGTTAAATTGACTACAGCATGTTTTAAGTAGTCGGGTTTTAGTTTTATAAAATTACTTTTTATTTAAAAATAGGTGATACTAAAGTCGCTTTCCGGAGGTAGTAGTTTAGACAATAATCTGAGATTTTGCTTTCAAAGACATTTAAAATTTAATTTAGATATTTTTATTTTGAAAAACGGATTATAAACACAAATAGGTATCTAGGTATTCTCCTTGGACCGCCACAGTTTTTTCTACGTGAATGCGTCTCCATACTTTATTATAAACGTCTGACTAACCAAGCATGTAAATTGAAAATTTCTCAGTTCATCAGGGAAAGTCTGTATAGAATTATCTTATAGCAGAGTCTACTCCCAGACAGTTTATCAAAACACGGTGTAAACAACCTCCCGAACTGAGCTGCCCGCTCTTCCAGCCAAGTGGTGCGTGCTCTGTCCTACTCTCAAATACAGTTTCAAAATCTTTTAAAAAAAATAACTTAAAATAAATGAAAAAACTGACTTAACACCAAAATGTACTAAAAAGTCTTGAATAAACTCTTGACCATTGAAAGGAAAGGAATCCATTTTAGGCAAACAATTTCTTTTTGGTGTCGGTGCTGTGATAGTTGATGCTTGATGGTCAAAGTGGCACCAACTCCAAAAATAAATGGTTCGCCTAAACTGGATTCGTTTTCTTTAAAGAGTTAAGAGTTTATTTAAGACTTTTTAGTGCATTTTGGTATTCAAGTCAGTATTTTTTTTTTTAATGAATTTTATTCCTTAATTTTCAAAGATTACAGGAGAGGGGGGGGAGAGAAGTTGCACCTTATGACTCTGTTCTTTAAAAAGCTACAAACTACCTATCATGAGTTATGCCATTATACTCGTAATTACTGAACTCCTAAGCGTTAAGGAGTTCTACCATCAGCTAAGCCGCCCAAGATGTTGACTATCAGATGTAACAACACAACACGTCAACATTAAGATTCTTGTAAAAAGCACTATACGTGCCCTTTAGATTTGAGGGTTTTTCTCGATTATACCTAGATCCCATCATCAGATCCCAAATTATATTAAAATTTTCGAATCAGTCAACAAACGACTGAGATATGAGGTAGCATAGATACAAAAAAAAAACATACAGTCGAATTGATAACCTCCTCCTTTTTTTAAGTTAGTTAATAAGCTAAGCGTCTCTTTGAAGTCTCTCATGCAATAAGGCTTCCTGCCTTGCCTGCCTGAAGGAAGGAACAGTGCGAGCGATATTTTAGTTCGCGTCGTCTGCACTATTTTAAATCCTTTATGCATACCCCGTGCCCGGGAGAACACATTGGATTATGTGGGACTTTTTTCGTTTGTCCAGGTTTACCCACTAAAGCCTCTAAAGTTTCCCTTAATGTGGAACGACAGATGAACCTGATGTCTCTTTTAAAGTTATTGTGTAAACTGCACAAGTGTGTGCATCATATTTATATGATTTTGTCATACATTTAGATTTTTAATTCGGTTGGCTTAGCCAATTCTAACCATTAAATTTGTAATGCTAGCGTATGGAACTGACACCACGATCAAATTTTGTGCTTCATGAATTGATGACACGGTCATTAACTCAAAGTACAAATTCATAGTTTTAAATTCAAATCGCAAGGAAAACGTCACAATTTTGCCGCCATATTTGAAACTCATTTTTTGCTTTTTATAGCTCTACGTCATAGTAACAGCTCACTGATTGCAACAGATACTATGCACAATTGTCTGATTAGTGATTGTGCGTCCTTATTACTACCATTTGATTTATCGTCGGTAGCCGCTCACGGATCAAAAGGCCGCTGGCGGTCTCATAAACAAAAACACAACAAAAGACTGTTGATAAACACATCCTTGAGGAAAACATTACCATTATCCATTTTGATCAAAAGCAACACGTAGAAACTCGTTCTAAAAAACTTTATCTAAATGAATTATCACCAATCGAATACCCTTCCCCAGTGCACTAATAAGTAATCCATAACCAATTGGACATTATAAGTATGTGTTTATATGTAATGAATTTGCGTCGGTATCGGATTTCCAAGCAGGGTTTGAAACCGGTTCAAAATTTACCGGTATTATAATGGTTTAATCGGTTTTATCGTAAAATTCCGTTCCGGAGCGGAAGCAAATAGGAGCAATACTAGAATCTAAATAAACAGCTAATTTCAGCCGCTTGCAACGATCGCAACACGACTTGTTTTTTGACTGAATTTTCTTCGAAAGAGGTTATACTTATTATCAGATTTTTCATAATTTATTCTTTTGACATTATATTGTTCAATAAAATAATTAAAATTTTCAAGAATATGTCGAAAAATTACCACTGTACGCATCTGATAGGACATACTAACAAAATACGTTTTATTCAATAAAAACAAACATCAGACGCGCTCAATGCACGCAGATCTTAACGAAGTTCAGGTGGTTGTCCTGCGTTAACGAAAAGTTGAACCGGTTATTGCAAAAATCCTGTATTTTCCCAAACCGGTTTAAAAACCGGTTCAAAGGAATATAACCTTTTTCAAAATGTTCCTCCTGTATTTTCGTTGAACCGGGTCAAAAAAATACCGGTTTCCAAACCCTGTTTCCAAGTCCAAAACATGATCGTATCCGTAGTAGCCCCTTCTGGCTGTCCGCTCTTCGGGCTCAGTGACGCGTGATCTGTCCGAGCCATTATTCACGGCTCTCAAACTTCATTGAACGTCTGCTAACGGTAGGGCTCGCTGATACTCTTTGTTGTTGCTTTGAAAGACGTTTATGTGATGTGTGTGGAGGTTATAGGTTCGTTTAGTTTAATCTTACATTATTAGGAAAACAACTTTTTTGTCATTGCCTGCAAAATCACCCGATGGTGTGTGTCTATGTTTGTGAGGATGGACCATTTTCATTAAAAAGTCTGTTTACTTTTTTCTTGATAAATTTCAATGTTTTGAAAATTGTTCTGATATTTTTAGTATTGTGGGGAAATTAAGTAGCTGATTAAATGGTATTGTGTTGTACGAAAAGTTGAAGGGATGATATTTATATAACAAAGATGTTGTAATAAATTCAAAAGTTTTAAATCGGTACGTTTTGTCTTGTCATGTTGTAAAAATACAGAGTGTAAAAAAAAGTAAAAGCCAATTTCTAGGGTTGTCAATGGGAGTTTGTAATACAGAAAAATAAGAAAAAAACATTAAAGCAATTTCAAAAAAAAAACATATTTTTTTAATCATTATCTTCCTCTATAAATGTTAGACTCTACTCTTATATTTGGCTCATTTTTTTTTTCTGTATAAAAAACGGCCAAGTGCGAGTCGGGTTCCGCGCCAACTTGAACTGAATTTTGGAATCCACTTACTTCCACTTAGTAAAATACCACAATATTATGTTGACAGCAAATATAACTTTGTTTTTATGAAGTATAAAGTTATGTTTGCGGTTGTTGAAAATGTGCTATATCTCAAACACTTTTCGTTCGATTCCGTCCGTACCAATTTTGGTTGAAAGTATTTGTTATGATCTACATTATTTATTTTTTCCAAAATTTACACTCGCTCCGTTTAGAACTTAGATGGGGGGGGGGGACACACCCATTTTACCACTTTGGAAGCGTCTAGCTATGAAACGTTAGACTTTAAAAGAAAATGGTTTTAGGAACCTCGGTGTCATTTTAAAAGACCTATCCATACCCCACACGTATAGGTTTGACTAAAAAAAATTGTTTTGGTTTTAGTTTAATGTATGGGATTCCCCCCTTAAATGTCTTTTTTTTTTGATACATACTCCTACCAAATTTCAACAGTGTGATGCTTATAGTTACAGAATAAAATGGCTGTGACATACGGTTTTTTTTATTGTAATTAAAATTTAATAGTTACACTCCTTAATTAGGTCTAAAAGTAATATAGTTTAATATAGTTCAATAGTGCTAACACGAAACAATAAACAAAAGTACAGGCAACATACCTAATTGACGACAGAACATAACAACAAAACTGCCAACGGTCGCCGGTCAAAGTGCAACGGATAACTACCTAAACCAGGGGAGTACTGTTTCTAATTAATTTTCAAAGCTATTTGGCGTATTTTAAACGTTAATTCATACTTGAAGTGCAATTAAAGTTAGCAAATTGAATCAATATTTGACACTTTGAGGTTATATTTTTTACGCAAGTCATCTGACCAACCTGGGGTTGAGTAAGTACTGTCTGCTGTTGCTTACTGCTGTAAATACAACATCATAAAATGCACAAGCCTCACTACGGTGAGATACGTCAAACCTCATAACACTTTGGTTCTGTTGTGCCTCTCTTTACTTGACGTATATGTGGAAGTAAATTTGAAGATAACAACCTTATGCCGCATACAAATTACTCGTATGCACTGATTAGGCATACTCTTCACTAACTACACCCACATACATCGCAGTAATAAGCATAAAAGCATAACAGTGATAGTCCTGACCTAGGTAGTTAATTGGCTATGTGTTTTCCTTCCTAACATTTTTTATTTATTGGTAAACATAATTATGATATTTAAACCCAATAAAACTTATTAAATAGCTTGAAACTTTATAAAAATACAAATATTTCTTTACCTTAGAGATTTAATATAATAATTCCCATTGTTGTAACTTATGTAACTTATTTACATACATGTATGTTTAATTAAATGTTTTTAACTCAAATAGCTCAGTACTGACCTAAACATCATAATCATAAACATCATAACATCTGTTGTACACTCTGTTTATAAAAAATTCAGGTGACCCTCAACCTATCAATCAATAAAAATGACCACCCGGACTGGAGCCATAACCCGCAAAATGACTGCCCGAGAAACTAAAATAAAACTCAGAAGGGCACTCGATGAATTAAAGGAGTCCAGGACTTCCTGTGATGAATTGCTCAGAGAAAGAGATGAGTATGAGGAGGTAATAAAGACCAACATGGAACACACCTCTCAACTCAGAAAAGAAATGGCTGAACTGCATGTCCGCCTGCTGGAGGTCACCGAGCATCGAGACCAGCTTCTCAACACAGTCAGCACGTTCGACCAGTGCAGCAGCATTTTTGAGCAGACACTTATGCGCAATAATGACCTGGAAAGTGAGCTACGCGATGCCAACAGAACTATACTGCACTTGAAAGAAGAGAAGAAAGATCAAGCTCATATCCAAACCTTGAATCTGTATGAAGAGCTGATTGGGACCCCCGGTGGTCGGTCTGTGGTCACCAATCTAGACTTAAATTGTAGTTTACACCAAACTCTAAACCAAACTGCTCAAATAAAATTATCAGGTAGAAATAGGGTTAAAAAGTATATAAAACTTAGTAAATTTATAAAGAAAACTAAAATTCTTGTCAAGAAAAATAAAGGTTTTTTCAAAAATATTCAACTTAGAAAGGAAAAGTTACATTTATTGGATAGTCTGGAAATATATCAAAACAAGTTGCATGAAAGTAGGTCACAATGTGAACAAACTGTTGAGCGATTGCAGACTGACATCTCCAGGTTGCAGGAGTCATTGCATTCTATGACAATTAAATATAACTCTTCCCAGGAACAAATATCAGAACATATCCTGGCTGCAAATAAACTTCTGAAATTAAACACACCTAACGATTTTAATTCACTCCCAAACATGAACCTAAACTCTATCCAAGACCATGATAAGCAGGGAGATGACAGTTTACAGTTGCAATCACAATCACAATATTTTAATAATAATTGTTCATCAAAAAAAAAACAATAATGAATGAAGAAATGTTATTGTTTTTCCAGACAGATTAGGAATTGGTTATGGTTCCTTATTGAATAAAAACCTTAAATGTAATATTGTAAACAATTGTATGCCTGATACCTCACTAGATCAAATAATTATTAATATTCAAAATAGTAATCCAAATTCAAGTTTAATACTTGTGTAAATGTTAGGAAATAGTCAAAATTTAAGTAAAAAAAATCTGTTAAAAATTATTCAATATTGTTAAATTTAAATGTACATAAAATAATAATTTGTGCCATATCATTCTCAAAAAATCATACGGCACAGGAAAATAACTGTATTCATGAATTTTATACTTTATTATTTAATTTAATCCAACGTCATAGTGACAAATTTGTGTTTTTTGACACAAATAAATTTACTAACAACTCATTTTTGCTGACTGGCGGCTCTATACACCTGCCATATAGAATCAAAAACTAATTGCTAATTTGTTAGCATATAACATTTATTACATTATTAACAAAACCATATCACATCGTTATCAACTTGTAAGTAATAATAGTAATGTTGATGTTCATAAAGATGAAATAAGAAACCAAAAATTATCGCACGGGCGGGACTTGAACCAGCAACCTTTTGGCAGACCGGGCCAAACGCTCTTACCAATGTAGCTACCGTGCTGTCAGTCCGACCCGGCGAAATTTGTGGTTTCTTATAAAAACGTCATTTGCGTGACGCTTAGCGCCATCTTGCCATCTGTTTATGAAACAGATGGCCCAAGCAGTTATTCTTTACAGAATAAATTCAACTTGGAAATTGATGTCGCTTTGCTATCTAATGCTTTAGAATGTTTTAACACTCACAGTGTTATATTTTATTTTCATGAAGATGAATTAAGAAACCAAAAATTTATTATTTATTGTTGATGTTATCAACCAGACAATCTCTGAGGCTTTAAACTAAGAGGGCAGCCAAGGCCAGGTCTAGTTTTAATGTTATTCACCAAAATATCGTTCAATCAAATTTTAGCACACTTCATCGAACAAGTTATTACATAACAAACAATTCGGTTTTACTAAAGGAAGAAGCACCACGGATGCAGGAGTTGCTCTTTTAACACATGTATTTGATGCCTATGATGATATATGTATTAAGGGATTTTCTGTGATCTATCGAAAGCGTTTGATTGTGTGGATCATGAAACATTACTTAGAAATATGTCACTATGTGGCATCATTGAACTCATTAAACTTAATTAATTCGTATCTCTCAGGTAGAATGCAAAAAGTATGTATAAACGGAACTGAGTCTTCTGGAGCACCTCTAATAATGGGTGTGCCTCAGGGATCTATATTAGGACTCTTTTATTTTTAAATATATTTAAATGACCTCCCGCATTTTGTAGGGAATCTTTGTGATATAGTATTGTTTGCCGATGATACTTCACTTATATTTAAAAATCCAAGAGGTGAAGGAAATTTTGACGATGTAAATAATACTCTTTCACAAGTACTACATTGGTTCACTATTAACAATCTCCTTCTTAAGGAAGTAAAACTAAATGTGTAAAGTTTACGATGCCTAATGTCCGACAGGCATCAACTCAGGTTAAGATAAAAGACAAACCGCTTGATACTATTGACTCCACAACATTCTTGGGAATCACATAAGACTCCAAACTACAATGGGGTCCTCATATAGAGGCCTTGTCAGGGAAACTAAGCTCAGCTGCTTTTGCTGTAAGAAAGATTAGACGTTTGACTGATGTAGAAACAGCTAGGTTAGTTTATTTTAGCTATTTCCATAGCTTGATGTCCTACAAAAATCTTTGAAACAATCTTTGTGTTACAAAAAAAAGCCGTGCGAGCTATTTATAATCTTAAACCTCAAGATTCCTTACGAGAGGTGTTTAAAGAAATAAGAATATTAACTGTAGCCTCTCAGTATATTTACGAAAATTTAATGTATGTAAGGAAAAATTCACATTCATTCACGAAAAATAGTGACATACACAATTATAATACTAGGAATAAGGATAAGCTTGCTATTCCACAATTTAGGATTCGAAAGGTTGGTAATTCTTTCATGGCAAAAAGTATAAAATTTTTCAATAAACTACCAGAACACATTGTAAAACACATTGTAAACTTACCGGTTAATAAATTTAAAACTGTTAATAAAGAAACCCTTATGACGAAAGGTTATTATAAAGTAGATGATTATTTAAAAGATAATAATGTATGGACTTGCATGATCACTACAAACATTGTAAACCTTTTGAAAAGAGGCATTGACAATAGTGACTGAGTTTTTTGCGCAGCTTCTTCTCAGCACTAGCCCACAATGTCCCGAAGCTGTGGTAGGGTTTATATTGGGACGTGTAAAAGTGCCCCCAGTGGGCCTATTTGCATAAATAAATGACTTTTATGACTTTACTTTAGGACGGACAGACAGACAGACAGACAGACTTGACGAAACTATAAGGGTTCCGTTTTTTGCCATTCGGCTACGGAAACCTAAAAAGGAAAACCTCAATAATTAACAGTTAAAATCTACACGGATCCCTAAAATTCTACACAGGTTGTGAAAAAGTACGAGCCAATATCAAGGGGGGGGTGGTAAGTTCGCATTAATGAGAGAGAGAGAGTTGCGTCTAGAATACATGGAAAAAAGCTATAATATTTTTTTACATTTTTTATTATATTTTGCCTGTGCTCTTTTTTTTCTCAATTGGCTTCCACCCCCTTAAATCTGTCTGTCTGTAGTTGTCAAGTATGAAATAATTGTTGCCTCTAACTATCACAAATAAATTAATCTACACAACCTACATTTATATGCGGGACCATCTCCAATTTGCTCAAGTATTTCAAATCGCCCTTGACACATTCGTCCCCAATGTTCGTCACGGTTGTCTTGTCCCTTCGCAGAGGGAGTTATCTATTCTTCCTTTTGATCTGTATAATTAAATGACGCGTTTCTGTAGATTATTGTGTTCGGTCGTCAATCGATAATGGGGACTGATGTGTACTGAATGCATGTGGTTTAATATTGTTATGCTTATGCGTCTTTACAAATTATATTTTTTCACATACCAGCTATCTATTATACAGTTGGAATCTCACAAACATAACCTTGTAATTATTTGCTCTGTCTTCTCTAATTCTGCTTAATATTAATTATTTCGCTAGCCCACTTTAAATTATAATAGCAACAACTGTACGATGACTAGCTAGACGAAAGACACTGGTCCATACGACGCAGGGAATCCTAGAGTGGGAACCAGTGTTCTTACTATCTTATGTCTTTTTTTTACGCCTTTTCTAAATAAAAATGCATTTCTTATTTCTTTCTTATAAAATCATTAGTTTCACTCTTTTGGACGTTGTTGGTACAAATCAATTACAGAATTTTGCCGTAAATACTTTATTAATAACAAACAAGGAAAAAATATAAGAAATGCAACATAAAAAAGTAACTTAAAATCTACCAATTCAAAAACGAAACCATTTCCTTGCGGCAAGGAGGCTATGATGCTGGCCGCGTTGCCGCGTTGGATAGCTATGCTATTCCTTTGAGCTAGTAACCAGCCAGCTTTATTACTGGCTGTTACAGGAATTAATTTTGAGGCAAATTTTTCTAAACAGCAATTTAGCAGACGGTCCCTACGGTCCAAATGTTTCAACGCCAAACGGCGCAACCACATAATCACTTGCAAGTGAGACGTACTTGCGACGCTTCGCGTTTTCAACCAACTCCGCTGCTGCTCCAGCTTTAAGGGCTGATTCTCTGAGATGGGAGGGGGCCAAAGTATCGACACAAGTTGCATCCTAAACTAAGACCCGACCCCGAATCATGCCTCAATTAAAACCTTAAACATTTCAAATAATGGTCTGCGTCTGTACTCGTAGAGAGTATTTAACCTGCCTGAACAGTGCGGGTATGAGCGAAAAGAGGCGGCATCGTTAGCCCGCGCCCTGCGGCGGCATACAGCATCCACATACCGTGCACAGTGCGACAAACATAACTGTTGCATATACATCTCTGGTCTCTACAAAGGCTGTTTATATTAAGAAATCGGTTAAAAAAACCGCTTTGAAAATTGGTCTTGTATGGAAAGATTAATAAGAAAATGTCGTACGGGATGGCGATCATACACCCTTCATTATTACAATATACATATAAGTTTATAGTTTAAGTACCTTAATTGAATTCAATAAAATTTGGTAAAATATCAAACACAAAATGCAATCTTAAACACAAAATTTACAAAGTTTTTTTGAATTTTGAGAGAGATTATTTTGTTGATGATCTTGCGAAAGTTGATCTTAGGAAGTGGATGAAAAATCTTCGGTTGATAAAATATGAAACAATTTTCGTGAATTATGTAAGTGAAAAAATTAAACGCAAAAGAAGCTCCGTGAATGATTGCGTTTCGTATTTTTCTATATGACACCCAATGACATTCAATGTATTCCACGCACGCAAATCCTTCATCCCAAGATATCGCAAAAGACAGGTACTTAGATTGTATGAGTGAACAATTTTTGTGAGTGGCCTCTGTCTAGCAAGCCGTCTCAGTTTTATTTTGCACTGCAAACGTCTTTACACGTATCCGAGTGCATTTTGAAAATAAAATGAATTTTTGTGCATTGTCTCCCACCGTGTTTGTTATTTTAATGTGTATTTCCGTCTTCACAGAGCCGTGATCATTATGAATGCGCCTGTGCATTATTAAGTTACACGAGACAGTTTTGTTTTGTTTGTTTAGTTTTGAGGGAAACAACTGGTTTGTAGTTATAATGTACTGCATTAAAGTTCTATTCAACAGTTTCTAAACCAGACGACTTCTGGAACAAAAAATATTAATTCGTATGTGTTTCTTTCTGTCTTAACATTAAGATGTTATTTTAACAGTCGCCAAAATGGCAATTAATATTAACTCCTATTAACATGGGGTTAAGTAAGCAATAATTAGCTTTTACATAAAACTTTAGACGCATTTACCGTAAAGAACATTTTCAAGTATATGATTTCATAGTACAGTAGTTGATTTGATAATGTGTATTGATGGTTGGATTATGTATATTGTTGTATTAAATGAATATGGTTCATAATGTTTCTAACACTCACAGTGTCTTATTTTATATTCATAAAGATGAAATAAAGTAATGAAATTTGACGACGCGTTTGGTGTATTGGTAAGAGCTCCTGACTATTACCACAGATTAGAGAATAGTTACTTCGTAACAGATACATCACTCCCATACAAAAGCTAAAATACCTACGCTATATTTACCTACAAAATGCCCCGCAACTCGGATGCAGTAAGAAATGTACTCTACGAACGCGCACCGAGAAGCGAGTTTCCCGCGCACGCCGCGTGATTGCGTCATCAAGCGAAATCTTTAGGGTTGTACCGAGCGCGTAAATTAAACACAGAGTTGCTGAAACACTTAATTTTTTACAATTATATTTGTTACATTATACAATAAAAAAATGAAATCTTATTGATAGTAGTTGTTTCCTTCGGTTTCACCCACGTGGACCCGCTATATGTGTCCCCTGGATAAAAAGTACCTAGCCTGGTAGGTTTGTGAGTTTCTTTGTTACTGCGTGGCTCGGGGGCTGCTGACTATATGGCTGAGATTTACGGGTTCATTCGGGTGAATCTGCGGCCACAAGACCAATACAGATAAAAATTATATGTGCTTTAATTTTATGAAATGTTCAATGTTTTTTTACCATCGCTGAACTTACGGTATTCAATTTAACTGTTGTAAAAATTCTGAATCTTATGAATAATTTTAATAAATAATCTTTTGGAAAGCAAGGGCAAGGCGGAATAAAATTATTTTTTTGTAACTCATTTAGCAAAGAACTTCCCGGCCGGTTCATCAAAACTTTGTCAAAATTAAGTAAAAATGATTTTTCCAATTCTTCGACGTACTGATTAAATGACTCCGATGGGACTTTCAACCCTCCGTAAAAAGAAGAATTTTTGTTATACGCCTTAAAATGGATATACAGTTTGCTATCATCCATATTAGGTGAATCTTTTAATAGCGAGCGCGGGAAACGTGAAGCGTGTGCAAAGTCTCGCGTGTGCCAACCAACTGCCGCTTGGGTCGGTACCGACCTACTGTGCGGTAGGCACTTACAGCGCGACCTTGAGCGAGTGACGGAGGCCTGCTATTACCACAGAAAATATAATAGTACTACGTACAGAAGGATCACTGTGCTAAGAATGATAAAGTAAAAACAACTTTCGCTGCAACGCAATGAAGTGCAATTCACTTAGCACAATTTTAATTCAAGGTTGTTTCATCTACCTATCTATACCTGTCTCTTTCTAACACGTAACGCTTTCCCTGTTTCGCGGCCTTGAATATGTCAGGGTTGCGAGCGGCGCGTGGCACGAACATACGCGTAGGTCCTGTACACAACGCGCTACTCAAATAAAATAAATAGTCTAGAGGACCTAGCACATTTCTTGACTGTGTTCTATCGGAGAAAGTAATTGATAGTGTCAGCGTTCGTTTAATATTAAAATAAGTGTTTACTCTGTCGAATTTAATCATTTGGTACAAAATTACTGAATTCAGAGAAATGAAAGTACAAACCAAACACACATGTATGTACGGACAACAGCACGTCAAGGTAAACACTGCGGTATCTTATGCAGTTGTAAGGGTAAGGGCTAGTTTGCAACAAAAGTGGATAACTTGATGTGCTGTCGACTGTACATCACACTTAACCAAATAAAATTGTATAGTAGAATTATTTTCTCCGTGCAGTTTGGGTCATAAATCATAGCTCGGGCTCAGCCCGGCTAGGGCGGTGAGTATGTTGCGCGGGCGCACCACCGTTTTAAAATTTTAGTTTATTATAAATAATTTCAATAAATATAAAATTTTATATTAATTTATTTTTTTATAAAAAAAAAATTTTGTACATTCGCCAGCATCTTAGGTTACACACACTTTTGTTGCAAACTAGCCCTAATGTCAACTGCATAAGATACCAGTGTTAACCTTAATTTGCGGTTGTCCGTACTTAGACTACGGTAGACTTTTGTTTATGTGACCCTTATCTATCGTACCTTTATAAATGCTATCAAAAACGAGATTAATTTTATGGGAATACCTAAAAATTAAGGGTGATATTATATAGCTAAAATAAAATAATAACTGTAGCTCTTGGACTATTAGATTTTGGACTACGTAAAATCCTAACACAAAATTACGTAAGTAATTTGGTAGGTACTTATAAATATTATGCTAAATTTCAAGTAAGTTTATTGACCTGTTTTCGTTTATTTTTTAGTTAGATTGACGTAAGTAACTGGGTATACCTACCTACAAAATTTGTTTTGATAAATAATGTCATAATTAAGAACACATATCTCAAATTATTAATAGTTATTTCATTGTAACGAAATCAGTCACAGGCTGAGAAAATAAACACAGTCACAGGCGCGTGGCGCGGTCCGCGAGCGGCAGCCCCGCGCTCATTTATGCTCGGCGTACCGAGTCACTCGTACGTACCTAAACTTCGGAGTGACACCCCCCTGCTATTACGCCGGCCGTCGCGGGTTCGAAACCCTATTTCTAACTTTGAAACCACGACAATTGTTGTGTTATCTGGCGCATATTTATATTATATTAATGAATCTTCTTGAAATAAGAATTCTTTATGAGAATGAATATGTATTAAGTAATAATAAAAATTGTCAATCATGTCACACAATCGTCCCATCTTAATATGACAATATTACTCTTACCCTTGCATATTGCGTACGACAATATCTTATGCGTAAAGTTGCAATTTATCAAATCAGGCATCAGACGTATGCGAAATGCGCTGCGTATTAGTTCAGGCAAATTCAAAATACTCGTACACCGAACGCCCGCCCTTAATACGCATGCGACACAGTTAATTATTAGTACCCAGCGTCCCAGCATGCACTCGTTTAGATAGAGGGAGGGCGGGTGGTTCATCCTGCATTTGCCTGAACTAATACTCAACGCGGTAACCGTAAAAAGATCAGGGCTTGAAACCGGTTCAAGATTTACCGGTATTATAACGGTTAAACCGGTTTAATCGTAAAATTCCGTTCCGGAGTGGAATCAAATAAGAGCGATACTGTAAACCTAAATAAACCGGTTAATTTGTAGTCGCTCGCGACGATCGCAACGCGACTAATTATATAAACTAATTATCAGATGCTTCAGGATTATTTCTTTTGCCATTATATTTCTTAATATTATAATTAAAAGTTACAAAAATAATTTGAAGAAATACCACTGCACGTATTTGATAGGATATATCAACAAAATATGTTTTATTGAATAAAAACAAACGTCAGATGCGCTCATCGCTCGCAGATCTTAACGTAACGTAAAAGTTCAGGGTGGTTGTCCTGCCTGAACGAAAAGTTGAACCGGTTAATGCAAAATACCCATATTTTTCCAAACCGGTTTAAAAACCGGTTTAAAGGAACGTAACCGTTAAACCGGTTCAAAAAAAAATACCGGTTTCCAAGCCCTGAAAAAGATATTAAACTGCCTTAAAAACCGACTTAAAAGCTCAAAAAAACATATTTGCCCTCTGGTTATTAGGAGAAACAAATTCATTTGGAGTCTATTGATTGACTATTGATGAACGGAAGCATAAGATCATGCACTGACTCTAAATTATTTTAAGCGGACAAATGTGTTATTTTTTGAGCTTTTGGACAGTTTTTTTTGGCAGTTAGTTTTTCAATTATTTTCTTATTTCATGTTTCTTGTTATTATACCACCACCCATATCTCAAAAACTACTAAACCGATTTTGATGAAATTTTCACAGTACCCTAAGCTAAAATATACCTAATTTTAACTAAATGTCGAGAATTTTGCTGAATTTAACGTGTACGAGTAGGTAGTCTTGCTAATGTACCAATTACTAGCATCTTGTTAGAACCAAACTCGATGTAGAACATGAATATAGTAATAATTCCAGGTAACATTTAGGAGTAAACATGTATTATATTTCATAGGCTTTTAGGCTATAACACGCCCTTTGAATATCAATGTCATGTATTTTACAAAGTACTAACCCAGAAACAACGTTTTGTTACTATTGTTACTACATGAATAATTATCATAACACGAAATAATAAATACTTAATATTACACCAATCAAATAATAAATGACGACCTCCATAGTGTAGTGGCTAAGCACGCTGGGTTTCAAGGCGTCGCCGCTTCAAGGTGCCGGGTTCAATTCCCGGTCGGGTCAATGAAGAAATCAAAATTTTCTACATTGTCACAGTGGTACCACCGTTGTGACTGATTTCCACAACACAAGTGCATTGGCTACTTACTTTCGGATCATAGCAATGTAAGTACGTGATTGGTGTCCAATCTATATAAGAAAAAAAAATAGCTCTGCTCCAAAAGTAAGTAGCTAATGCAACTGCATTATGAAAATCAAAAGCAACGGTAGTTTCATAACACTAAGACCCCAAAAAAAATTGAAAATTATATACTTCACATTAACCCGACTTGGAATCGAACCTCAGAACTCAGAGTGGCGCTGCCTTCTCAGCAGCAGAAACTCAGCGTGCTGAGCCACAAAACGGAAGCCGTCATAAGTAATAGGCAGTATGTATGTTTATCATCGTATTATAGGTTATCTTTATAGCTATTCTCTTCTCTTTTCTTGCCTCTACAACTTTACTTGCGACGCCTGTTTATATATTTTTTGCTGTTCTGACCTATGGTTGACTGGTAGATAATGCTTTTGGCATTAAGTCCGCCATTTGTACAATTTTATGTTCTGTGCATGAAGTTTTTAAATAAAAAACAAAATACATATTATGGTCATATGTTACTAAAATGTCTACAAGTTTATCAAAGCTTTCCCTCTTTCATGTAGACACTAAAGTGTTCCAGTTATTGGCAGTCTCTCTCTTTTCTATCACAATAACGTGAAAGAGACAGCTAATTTTAAGAATGACTGCAAGGTACAGAATCCACTGAATAAGTTTTTTCTAACCCGGTAATCTATTCCGAAAGAAAACTGAACTTTCAACAGTTTGCATCGCGCTCACTGGCATAAGCACTCTATTATGTATGACAGGGACAGCAAGTGTTTAAAATAAAGACTTTTTGTTGCAGAATAGGCTCTCTCGTTTTAGCCCGAAGACACAAGAGCGACGGCAGAGCTACAGCAAAGAAATAAGTGAGCAATTTTTAACGAACACTGTTCAAAAGTTGGAGTGGTTCTCTATTGTTTGAAGCCGTCCAAGTTGGTTTCTTGTTTTGCAGACTGCTACAGGTCTACTCATGTTGTCTATTATTTATTTTTTGTTTTACGTGCAGATGTTATCTATATGAGTTAAGATCAAAGTGTGCAGGCGGAACGATTGGCGGAATTGCCTACATTTGCGGTCGAAAGCTCGCAAGTGACAACCTTTTCCAACGTGTAAACCTCAATTGAATGAGAATCACTTGGTCTCATTCGTTTTGAAATATCCTAAAAACGCTTGTACGTCTTTGATTTATTTAAATTAAGGCTTGATTAGTTGAAAATTGACGTTTTGATTAGCTTTTTTGTCAAAAAGTGATTGTTAAACTTTTTATAAAATTTAATGAGACACATACATACATAAATATATATTTTAAACAAGACGAACAATCGTAGTTTTAGATGTTTAAAAACGAATGAGATAATATTTGACTAATTTCAAAAAGTTTGATGGGTTGGAAAAAGTTGACGCAAGTATATTTCGACCTCAAATGTCGACAATTCCGCCAATCGCTCCATCTATACAAGATTGTAATAAGATTTGACAAATTTTAGTTTAATGTTAAACTTTAACATAACTCTTGGATCTTGACATATAATACAGAACCCTAAATAATACTATTTTTAGGAACTAAATATCAAGATACGTACTCTCTATACAGGGTGGCCGAAACAGCGACGCCCAAAAATTGTTTTTGGAAGCCTTACATCCAGGTCTATCAAAATATATCATATTTATGATAGCCAATTTTTTTTAACTTTGAGATGTTATCTTTTTATTTTTTTAGTCTTCGTTTCAGCTCTCTCGTAATTTTATCTAATAAAATTAAATTTATCAGGATCAAACTGCAATTTAAAAACCGGCCAAGTGCGAGTCGGACTCGCGCACCGAGGGTTCCGTACAAACCTGCAAGGTTTACAAAGTTCGTTCATTACGACAATCGGTATCAATGGTTGTACTTTTGCGTTTTGCGTTTTTGCGTTGACTTAGAATTTTTTTTTCACGGGTTAAAGGCTATTAGAATTTGATATGAATTTCAACTTGATAGCTCTACGCGTTCATGAGGAAAAAAGTAATAAGTTTATATTTATTAAAAATTATATATTTTGTAATGTAACTAAAAATTTAAGGTTTTCGGAATTTTTCCTTTATGTGTGCTATAAAACGTTGCTTCATGCCAAATTTCAAGATTCTAGGTCGACTGGAAGTACCCTTTAGGTTTTTATTCCCTTGCGAGTCCTTGTGAGTTTCAAAATATGCAGCTTAAATTGCTGTTTCTTTTGATTGCGTTGACATAGAAGTTTGATTTTGTTACAGCTTAAAGGTATTATAGACCTGAGTATTTGGTATGAATTTCAATTTAATACCTCTACGCGTTTATGAGGAAATGGGTAGTAAGTTTAAAATTATTAAAAAAATATATATTATGTGATGTAACTAAAAATTTATGGTTTTCGTAATTTTTCCTTTATCTATGCTATAAGACGTTGCTTCGTACCAAATTTCAAGATTCTGAGTTCACGGGAAGCACCCTGTAGGTTTTGATTCCCTTGCAATTGTCGAAAATTTGCGGCATAAACGGCTGTATCTTTTGATTTCGTTGGCTTAGAAGTTTGATTTTTTCACAGCTTCAAGGGACAGTAGACCTGAGTAATTGATATAAATTTCAGCTTCACACCTCCACGCGTTCCTGAGAAAAAGGGTCTTGACAGACGGACGGACAGACGGACAACAAAGTGATCCTATAAGGGTTCCGTTTTTTCCCTTTGAGGTACGGAACCCTAAAAAATGACAAAACACCATGAAAAGTGGTGTAATAATTTGTTTGAGAATACTAAAAATTTGCGAAAATAATTTAAAAAAAATGGGCGAACTTACATATATTTGGATCGACCTGGATGGAATCTTTCCAAAAAAAAAAATTGGACGTCAATGTTTTGGCCAACATGTTTAAAGTAAATACAGGTCGATAATACCTGACCTATTTGAGTCTTTTCAAACTAAGAAAAACAACTTTGTGCAATAACTTAAGAACTGATCACAAAACCTCTTAAATCCTTTAACCTCTCGATTGCACGTCACAGAGTGACTCTAGCCTAAAATATTTAACCCCTTGCCTCCACCAATCCTCCTCCTGCAATTAAAGGGAACACGATTAACCGATTACACCGCTCTGAAAGCGCGTGTAGTCAAAGTATAATTGAGCGTTCTGAGTCCATTTGCGCGTGACGTCACTCATTTATGACGTCACCTCTGTTTTGGGCAAAGATTAAGCAGGATAAACGTAGATAGCCAGGATTTTCAGGAGTCTCTAAACATTAATGAAAACACCTAAGTAAGACATTAAAGTTTTTAATTAGTTTTTGATGGAACCTTTTTGTCTCTCGTTTCGGAGGCCAAGACTCACTTTGGGTCGCTGGGCCACGATAGTGAGTTTTTTTTTGTCTTTCGAAGAATAAATATTCTGTGTACCCAATTTATGTCAAACCATGAAATGTCTTATCTGTTTTTCTTTTCTGGAATCAAATGAATCAGATTCAAAAATAAAGTATTTTTTAAACTGAATATTCCTTCATATTCCTGCTGCATATATCGCCTTTAAAACAATTAAAATATCTTTCTTACACAATTTTTAGTAACAAAATAAGTCTGTAGTACGACAATCAACAAATCTAGGATAAAACTGTTCAACAGATAAATGGTCTCTAGGACCAACTGGACCACACTGCGACTTTTAGCAGAGGTGAAACTGCGATGCAGCATCGATGCAGTCGCAAAATGTCAACTTTCACACATTTGCGCTACTTATAACATCGATTCAGTCGCAGAAGCAGCACTGTAAATGATTTGCATGCTATTTCATTAGCGAAACATGAGAACCTTTAACTATCAATTTGTACCATGTTTTGACCAAATAAACATTTTTTGATTATTTATTTATTTATTCATGAAGCTTATATATATTGACAAATTATGTACTGTACATTGGCGGATGCATCGATACTAACGCGCGTGAGCATCGAGGCAGCCGTGCTTCTGAATCTAAAAGTTTCAGTCTGTAAGGGGTATAAGACCTTCTGCGTTAGTATAATAATCTATGACATATTCGTACACCAAGACGCACACCCCAAGATAATCACCTGCCAAGTACAGCGGCTCAAAAACAGGCCTACTAATTTGCGCGTTAATTGCTGGTGACTACTAATTTGGGAGCGCGCTCCGGGCAACACCGAGGACATGGTTACTGACGGGTTAACATACACCTATTGCACTTTTTTAAGAAATTAGTTTTTAAATAAATAACAATGAACAACTTTCAAACTGGATACCGACCGTTTGTGATCAGTCAGATCAGTCGCTATGGAAAACCGTGGGTAGGCCGTATGTTCAGCAGTGGAGGTTCTGTGGCTGAATGATGTTGATGGTACTATTAAAAATGACCTTGTGATAAGGTACCCGAAATGCTGGCAACATTACCATTTACAACTATTAAACAACGTCACACACTTTGATATTCAAACATATGATTTAATTAGCTGAAGTACTTATGGTAATAAAATGAGTAATTGATAGTAAATGAAAGTAGAAAATCGTACCTACCTTTTCACAAATACAAGTAAATAAGGTACCTAATCCAAGTTAATTCTTGAACCGATTTTACTAACTCTTACCACAAAAAGACAAACTTATTGTCATCGAAAGAGATTGAAGACAAATTTTTGCAATCCATGAAGAGTTGTTTTAATAATCCCTATGGTATTATAAACCTTAAATCTTTCAGAGTTTCACACAAAGCAATTTATTCAAAATAATAACTCTATCTGAAAAGCAAACAATCTAGAAATGTTTACCTAACATCAGAATTGTAACAAATTATGATCCTACACTCGCCGTGTCATAGAAATTCCTTGTAAATGACGAGTTTAGGCTAATTTTAGTCAATTTTAAGAGAGCGTGTCTTAAAACAATAAGTTACATCACAATGCTTCTAATTCCTATCTGAAGCCAAACATTTGGATAGTTCTTCACAAACGTATCCATTCATATTTTCTTCTTTATTTATAGTAGGTTAAAGCCCAGATTCAGTTGTTTTTTGACAAATATAACGTTAGGAGGGAACATTTGGTATGAGTTTTGCTTGCTCACATGTGCGTTTTATGTAACTTTATGCACATGAAAATAAAGTTGAAATTCGTAAAACTGGAATCAGTTTTAATGTGTGATTTTGATGGATTGGTGTGACAAAGCAGCAGCTCGACTTTGGACAAATATGTATGGGTTTCAAGTCGCCATAAATTAATAGTGCAGAATGACATAATGATGTGTTTCGAAATTTCTTATAATTGGACATTAGTGAGGTAACGATCCCCTTTTTTCGTGTATCTTTGTTCTGAAATACAAATATAGTGGAAATGAAACGGACAGAGTAGTGACAACAGACTATTTAGTGTGTATGTTGAAATTTGATTGGAATGGTTTGATGGAAAATGGACCAAGACAGTTTTAACATGGACCTTTCTACATGAAACAAATAGAAAAAGACAACTCAAAGGATGGTCTGATGAACTCCGCAAAATAGCTGGGCCAAGATGGCAATCGACAGTAAGAGAAAGAAAAGCGTTGAAAGGGTTGGGGGAGGCCTTTTGTCAAAGGACAACCTTAGGAGCTGTCGTAAATAATCAGTTTATTAGAACATATATGATTGTAACTTTTTTGAATTTAGATTTTGATTTAAATTGTTTTTTGATGACAAATCAGTTTTTTCTTAATTTTCAGGAAATTTAATCTTATGGACAATGATCCACTAGAAAACTTTGAAGAAGCGAAAGTATAGCGGAAAATAAATGTTTTTATTTATAAAACTTTTAATTCAAAAAATTGTACAAAGTATTTTCTTAACGCCCTATAGCATTTTTTTAGTAATAATACCTTTTGGTTAAGCTGAAATGATTGTGGGCGGTGTGACAAAGAACAATAAATTCTTTCTCCCTATATTCCTAGACTAGACTTGATGCACTCTTGGTGGATGTGGCCGATATGCTCCGGCTAGTTGGTCTCCTCTCCCATCCCGGAGCGTGTCCCTCCTTCTAAAAATCGTGCTATTTGGTGTGCTGGTTTTAGCGGATCAAGCTTTAATCCTGGCTGAATAGTACTTCGTATCGTATAATTGAGTACATGGCTTTGACTCTTTAATCGCGTCATTTTATGAAAAGATTATTAATCCCAAAGTCATTGATTCTAGTATGCAAAAACTCTATCGTCTGAAATAAAAACTTACGAATATATATATATTTTTAAAAAGTTATACCACAAAATTTGAATAGGTTATACTGTCGGTGTACACCTTCTTAAAAATACTTTTCCTAAATAGTCCATATCGTGATGAGTCAGAACATAACTCTTAACACAAAGACATACTTGTTGACCTGATTCCTGGCTAGTGAGTCACAGCTACAATTTCATTCGATATTTACGTACTAACAAACTATTGCGTTAGTCACCGTAGAAAATAATAGTGATAACTTATGACTGAGTGCGCCACGTGTAAGTTTTGTGGTTAGTTTTTCGGTTGTAGAAAAAGTTGTTAATTATTGGAGTATGAAACTGTAATCATGACTTTGATAATAATAAAGATTGTATACATCACCGTTCAATTGTAAAAATCGAAAATTTATTGAATGACGGCTTAAAATCAGTTTTATTGTAATCTGCCGATTTATTGTGGACAACCTCGACAATGTTTAGCATTTATGCTTTTTTGGTACCTGTCAACCTAACAAGAACTTACTTATTTTGGTACTTCCATGTTCACCCCCTCACCGATGGACAGACGACCTTATCAAGATCGCAGGATCAAACTGGATGCAGACCGCTAGTGATCGGTCACTGTGGAAAGACGGGAGGCCTATGTTCAGCAGTGGACGTCTTTTGGCTGATAATGATGATGATGATGATGATGATGACATGTTCACCTTCCCTGAACCACCACTTTGCCCAGTGATTCGTCTTTTCTGTTTTTACGTTACAATGTATGAATTTTGGTACGGGGTGGCGATTCTGGCGGCAATCTCACTTTTTTCGTGTTGAAAATCTATTGCAAGTTGAACCGTTTTTCCTCAAAAATCAAGTAAGAAAAAACTATCACACAAACTAAATTGAAATGTATAGAAATCGTGACTTCGAATGAGTAACATCATTTTCTTCGACGAAGAATTTTTTCGTATACGAAATGCACGAGAGTCTGCCTCCTGTTCATAATAAATCGACATTATACAATCCAACGGATTATAAACCGTAACATTGTAATCACGCGGTTTTTACAAAATTACGGTGATATATACAATTCTGTTAGTGACAGAAGTTGGTTGGTGGCTTACACGGTTTATTCACGGTTTAACTGTTTTTAAGAAAATAATTTTAAAAGTACCTAAGTTACAACTTAAATATTGATTAGGGAAGACATATTATTAATTCGAGCACATTAATACAAATTTTAATTTGAAACTTTTACTCTTCCTGCCGTTTTTGTAATAAGTAAGATTTAATAGTATCTCACCGTCTAAGTATATCTTATCTTATCAATAATGCAGCCAATGTCAATGATTACAAAGCTATGCATATATTATAAAGCTAAAGAGTTTGTTTGTTTGTTAGAACGCGCTAATCTCAGGTATTACCGGACCGATTTCCAAAAATATTATTGTGTTAGATAGCTCGAAAAAGGCTTTAGGCTATAAAACATCACACTGCGAAGGCAGAGAAGGGGGAGAACTCAAAACACGTCTACGGAGTCGCGGCGAACCGCTAGTTGGATATAATTGAGTACATGTACATAGTTTCTCCGGCCGAAGTCTCAAGCACAAGAAACGTAATTTTTTTATAATTTCTCGTGACAAGTGAAATTTTATGATTTTCAGCTGCATTAAATATCCTTTTAACATTTTCAACTATATCTTCAATAAAATGATTTTCAGGCTTAATTCAAAAAATCTTCTCAGTCAATAAAAACCCGAAAAAAAAATTTGACTCGGCGTTTTTGAGCGCCACCTCGTTATTATTCAAAAACTGTGTCGAGACTTCTGTGTAGATCTAACACTTATTTTATTTAACAAAGAAATGTGCAAATGGCTCCTAAACAAGTTAATCACTTTCAGTGTCTATTTTCTAACGCAATCAAAAACAAAAGAGAGCAACACCTTAATTACAAGTTAAAACCGTCACACAAATGGGAGATGATCGTTAGCCTAACGAATGGTTAGCGCTAACCTTTGGTCCGAGACTCTATTAGTTAAAATGATTGATGGAGCGCCAGTTAATGTTTTAGTAAGATCAGTGTTAAGTGTCACGCATTAGGCATAGTGATGTGTTTAGTGCTGCGATGTCGAAAGTATGACGGTATACATTTTCTCGAGATTTCAACAACCTAAGTTATTTTTCTTAACTCTTTTACCAATTTTCAATACCTGAATAATATTTATCATTATTTATACACAACTATGTTTCACATAATCAGCTTATCATGAGGAAAATATTAAATTTCTTTTTAAAGACCATGAATATATTGGTCTATCATCTTAAAAAGGACACATAAAAAAACATTTGTATTTTAGGACCTAATCTACGATTTGACCATGTTAGTTTTAATGAAACTTTGGAATGAACGTCAGCTCGAAGTTTTTTTTGTATGCACTTTCTGATTATTAAATCAAATCTTAAACTTATTAAAACATAACAGTAATAAAACTACTACTACAGGATGTTTCTTTGATCAGTGACTTCCAACTTAGGTATGATAAATGGTATGAGCTATGCTTATTCTGTTAAAAATATATATAATTTTTAAGTTTTGGCTTGTTCGCTAGTACTGCAAAAATAAATTGTTTTTGTGGGTTTTTTCTATTAGTGTTTTTTTTATTAAAATTTCGATATTTTTTTGGCATCAGTATCGTTTGTACAACCACCCCTGAGTCGGGCATCGCCGACCAAAACAACACCCTGTATAAATACAAGTGCATCTTTTATTTTTTGTACCTACTTGTACTCATATTTAGTAGGTGCGTCCTACGTAATGTTAACTGCAATAAAATGCAATTGCTTTAAAGCTGCGGCAGTTATAACAGCTCTATACAGTTCGCATTTATAGTTGCGCAACGCTAGTTTCGGTGGCATATCGGCGCCCGATTGGTTGCCATCTGGCTTAGTAATTAGACCTTTTCTCAATCTTACACTACTCTCTTCTAGCACACCAAATACATTGACGCTTCTGAATCAACGAGTGAAAAGTAAAAGCGTTTCCAACGAGAGATGAATCAGAAATGTTTCGAAAGAATCTTGCAAAGATTTTGGGATTAAGACACCGGCCACACGTGCTAACGATTTGACTCGCAACGATTTATTTACTAAGCCTTATTCTAAAGGAAATAAAGTCTACATTAGAGTTGAAGATTATTTATAGCCAACAATAATAAACCCTTTCATTAGAGATTGGATGTTTCGTAATTACAAGTCTTTAGTTTCACCGTTTTTATAGCCACGATTGGTTTAATTGGCTCTTTGTGAATTATTGGATGTAATCAATATTCGACTACTATATTTTGAAATACGCATAATATAATGTTGGGGATATAAAAAAAAATGCTATGATCGTTATTAATTATTTGAATTATTTAATGACAACGTAGATTGAAAGCGTCATGTGATATTAAGGTTAAAGATAATTACTTAGCAGTAAGTGCCAATTATTAAATTAAAATACTTTCCGACAGAATTTAAGTCAAGGCAATGACTTGTAGTAATGTAACACGATACCTTCATCCGTTGGTGTTAAGAATTTTACTATGTTATTCAAAACATATAAATAAATGGACAACAATCACATAATTTATCTCGTCTCAAAGTAAGTAGCCAATGCACTTGTGTTGTGGAAATCAGATACAACGTTGGTCCCACAACACCCAGACCCAAGACAATATAAAAAGTTATGATTTCTACATTGACCCGACCGGGAATCGAACCCGGGACCTCGGAGCGGCGACGCCTTGAAACCTGAAACTACACCACGAAGGTCGTCAATAAGTGGAGTTTTATGTTTTAGCTTTAAACACATTATATGCTTGTTTAGTTAATTACATTTTAACACTTTATTACATTAGAACTCACTATTTTTTCAACAGCTAGCTTGAGTCAAATCCATCATAGCAACTAGAAAACTTCGTAAAGAAATTATCACGTAAAGCTCTTTACAACTGATCTAATAATGATTGGTGATATGTCAGATGATACAGGGAAAAACCATTAAGGTGATAGAGCTGTGAAAAGAGTTAGTAATTGTTTAAGAAGAGCATCAAATATAAATGGAAAATAAAGGTTACTAATGAGTCTAATACTATTAATATGATATAGAAACAGACACACTTCCCTATTTACAATATTCTGCTGTACTAAGAATAAAACAGCTAGGCAATTCTCGTGCAATTCGTATACGAAAAAAGTTTATCGACCGAATTTTCTTTGTCGAAGAAAAAATAGTTTTTGATATCTCATGGTCACAATTTCTATGTTCTTAGATTTTGTGATTGCGACAGTTTTTTTGCGTGCAGATATTTTCCTTAATTTTTAAGTAAGTCGGTTAAATTTGCAATTGAATTACCACACGAAAAAAGTTTGATTGCCACGAGAATCGCCACCCTGGCCCTTCTTGACATTTTTTGGTAAAATGTATCTGGTCTTAATAAGTGCATACATGTGGATAATTTAAGAAATATGAACAAAGACTATGTTATATTATGTAAATTTGATTGGTACCAATAGCATTAACTTCATTAAGTATAGTACTTGTAATACAGGTATTTGTTATTATTACATAAAGGCAAGCTATACCAAGCAAAAAATTAGTCGTTAATACGACAAGAATATGACGTACAGTGGCCACCACATCATGTTTCCCACTTTTGTTGCAAACTAGCCCTTATTACAACTGAATACCTTGACGTGCTGTTGTCTGTACATATTCCTCGAAATTCGAATATCGAATATGCAACAATTTGTGACCAGTGTAATAATAATTCAATAAAATACTCCATAATATTCAATACCAGCAAATGTGAATGCCTTACAAAGGCTGAAATGTGGCATAACACAAAAGCTATTGATCATTTCAGTATTAATAGACTACGAACAGCACTAGACGGTCCGAATTCGGTCATAACGATCAATATCCTGCAACTATCACGACAAATGATGCGAGCCTCCTACGTAAGGTTAGGATTGTCGATAATCTTTGGTGATGGTATCGATGAAGTATTTATAATCAAACTTTTTCGATGAGGCTCACACGTGCACATTTTTTGGATTCTTATTTCATCTTTAAGATTATCATTCAAAAGCATTGAATAGCGAAGCATTATCAATTTCTAAGTTTAATTTATTCTGTTATGAATAACTGCTTGGGCCACTGTTGCAGAAACAGACGGGTAGATGGCGCTTACGTCAAACGAAATGATGTATCCATACGAGACAAAGTTTGGCAAGGCCGGACCGACAGCACGGTAGGTCAATTTGTAGAGCGTTTGACCCGGTTTGCCAAGAAGTTGCTAGTTAAAGTCCCACCCGTGCGCAATTTTTGGTTTCTTATTTATTCTTTAAGAATATGAAAAATGACGCTATGACTGTTTAAAAAAATCATTCTCAACCATGTACCTACACAAAAGGTAGTCTTATAAATAGCATTCTAAATTCTGCCTCTTACATTTACATCAATAAACTACAAAGAGTAAAACGGCTTAATGAATGCAACCAAAGAAATTGACGAAACCTTATGCATTGCACGAGAATAGAGGAAGAAGTGACAGGGATCTAGAGTCTGATAGACTTTTGATATCTTGCTATTGAAAAAAAATAGCACCAAAATCACAAACTTTGGTCTCGCTCACACGTATCTCAAATTGTTAAATGAGTTGATTTTTCCACAATTTTGAGACTACTAGCAATCTTTTTGCAATGTTTTTCCCCTTTATTTATAATAACCCAAACACTCTCATAAACCTATTTAGCTATTACACCGTTTTGTCACTTCCTGTCAAATTATGACAACACTTAGGAAGAACGAAACAAAACAGTGCCGTAGTTAAAACAGGTTTATTAGACTGTTTGCGTTATGGTGAATAAGGGGGTATATTTATAAAGCGATCATCAATTTTTTCCACTGCCTAAACTTTTTAATTTCCCCAGCCTTGTTTTTTCCTCCGAGACCCCATCACTACCGACCGGCTCTCCCTCTTGGCGCCTCACCTCTGCCAAGAGGACAATAACTCAATGGCCGAGTTTCGCGAAAAACAAAGGTGGACGCCACTAACAGATAGTATGGGTGCGGCCTTACATCCAGCGAGTATTGAGAAAATACAGAAACCGACTGACGTAAGCTAAAATTATTCGTTATTCATTATAAGTGATCGGTTAATCGGATGCAAAGTTGAGGTGTTAGCTATTGGAATCCACTTTTCGACAGAAAAAGTTTTTTCACCAATTCTATTTTTTTAACTAAAGGTATAGAATCAAATCTCTTGAAGGTATATTTACTTATTTTAAGGTGTTAGCACTTATTTGAAGGTATATTTACTTATTTTAAACCTATTAATTTCAAGTACCTGCCGGGATTGCATATTATGAATGTATAATATGCAATCCCGGAGTCATATTTTTTAAAATAAATAAATGCTAATGACTTCGTTTCCTCACCATGTTACATACTAGTTTCGCATTCCCGAATTTTCTGGAATCCCAGGATTAATATTAAAAACTACATTTTTAGGAAGCCGCCCGATCACTTTTAATTATAGTGAAACGTTGGTCTAGTCAAAAGTCTTAGCCTACTTTAAAAATCTGACGGAATTGGATTACTTTCTGAATACCGCTTACCACCTGTTTGCCCAGCTACAGCCGGGTAGGGTGATTAAGATAACTGAACTGAATTGGTATAGGCATACGCCCGGATAGCGTAAGACACGGGTTCGATGCCTCGTGTGTCACATTGCCAAAGAGTTGCTTTTAATAAGTGCAATTTATATTATAAAGTAAGTTTAGTGACAAAAAAACTATAAAAACAAAAATGAAATTATAAATTGGCTTCCTTCATCTTAACCGATTGCTAAATATTTGTAAAATATTTCCTTCAGATATTGTGAGAGCAATCTTGCAAAATAGATGAGGTCACGCAGCCTACGCGTTAAAGTAAGCGCTTGTAGAAATCAACAGGCGTGCTAATGTGACGGTGGTCGAGTGGTAAAGGCAAACGCCTGGATAGCGTAAGACACAGGGTTCGATTCCTCATTTGTCACACAGCCAAAAAGTAGCTTTTATAAGTGCAATTTGTATAATTAAGTTTGTTTAGTGACAAAACATTATAAAAACAAAAAATGTATTTATAACTGAACGTTTAAAATTGAATTTTCATCCATTTGTATACTACTTAATGACGACATATTTGTTATCGTCCTTAATTATCACGATAATAAGTGACACACTATAATACAATCGTTTGAGCTAGCTACCAGCGGCGCCATCTACCTTGCGACTTGGAAACTCTGCTCAAAACTTCCATTGTTTTTCACGAATCGCTGCATCTGTGTCCACACCGTGATTGTAAGTGGAACACACAGTGGTGTCCTATGAAGCGGGGACAGATCATGGGCCACACCACTTGGAAGCCGTGTTACTTTTTGTCGCTTTCAGATTAAAAGAGGGGAAAAATCTCGCCTTTTTTGTGGAGACAAAACTATGAAGGGTTTCGACTGTAAGAGGATTGTCGTACTTTGCTACACGCTTTTACGTAACGTCATATGCAATCATACGTATCGTCAGTTTTCAAATGAGTTTTGAATAAGTTACGGAAAATAGTTTATTTATACCTAAGTAACTACCAGTACCATTCCCTAAGATCAATTGGCGATTTTTCGCATCAACTACACAGGTTTCTGTTTTGGTCAGTGACATCCAACTCAGGGATGATAATACGAGTTATGATTATTTAAAAAAAAAACTTTATATTATATGCAAATTTTATAAAAGAAAACCTCTTTACAACATTTTAATAAAATTCAAAACTGATGGGGAAACTCGCACCCTCGCGCGTATCTACGAAATTTTACGCCGTAGCTAGTAAGCTACGAAGAGGATAGGGCCTAAGATTTGCGCCTATTTATCACGTATCGCGGCAATCGATAAAATTCAAACGTCATTTTAATCACATTTCAAAGGTTTTTACTCACTATAAAAAATGTGGAAAAACATGTCTTTAGGAAATAAAATTATTTTATCGACGCGATAAACGGTATCGAGGTATGCATGTTAAGCCTATTGGTGTTGGTAGTTGTAACTTGCTTGCTAGTATAGCAATAGTAAATTTATTTTGCGTTTTTTAGGGTTCCGTACCTCAAAAGGAAAAAACGGAACCCTTATAGGATCACTTTGTTGTCCGTCTGTCCGTCCGTCTGTCAAGACCCTTTTTCTCAGGAACGCGTGGAGGTGTGAAGCTGAAATTTATATCAATTACTCAGGTCTACTGTCCCTTGAAGCTGTGAAAAAATGAAACTTCTAAGCCAACGCAATCAAAAGATACAGCCGTTTATGCCGCAAATTTTCGACACTTGCAAGGGAATCAAAACCTACAGGATGCTTCCCGTGAACTCAGAATCTTGAAATTTGGTACGAAGCAACGTCATATAGCATAGATAAAGGAAAAATTACGAAAACCATAAATTTTTAGTTACATCACATAATATATATTTTTTTAATAATTTTAAACTTACTACCCATTTCCTCATAAACGCGTAAAGGTATTAAATTGAAATTCATACCAAATACTCAGGTCTATAATACCTTTAAGCAACGCAATCAAAAGAAACAGCAATTTAAGCTGCATATTTTGAAACTCGCAAGTTCTCGCAAGGGAATCAAAACCTAAAGGGTACTTCCAGTCGACCTAGAATCTTGAAATTTGGCATGAAGCAACGTTTTATAGCACACATAAAGGAAAAATTCCGAAAACCTTAAATTTTTAGTTACATTGAATTAGTTATTATTGAAAATGAAAATGAACGAACTTTGTAAACATTGCAGGTTTGTACGGAACCCTCGGTGCGCGAGTCCGACTCGCACTTGGCCGGTTTTTTTTTTTAAAATAACATAACATAAAATTTAAATAACATTACAGGCAAGAAATATTTATTTAACGTATGTAACCTTAAATTATGAATAATTAATAAATATCGTGCTACAATTTAATTAAATAGGCAACAGTTGCCACTTATGTTTGCTGTGCCCTCGCAGGTATAAGTATGTACTTGTACTTTATTTTAATATTATACATGTACCATCTTACAAACCACTTGTGATTTGCAATAAAGAATCTGAATCTGAATCTGAAATAACAAACAAAAGTCTAATAAACAAATAAGTATATCTTAGCATAGCTCAATAGCCAGCTCCCAAAAACATTTCCAAAATGTCCGATGCCCAAAGGGTCCGGTTCTAATTATATTTGCAGTAGATTTATTTCGGTCGGTCCGTTTGTCAATGCTCACGTTAAATTAATTAGGGGCGGGTCGCGGGTTCGGATCCCGCGCGTTTGAGTGGTCATTTCGGAACAGAGCAGCCGGTAAAATATTGGCGACCTATTGGATAAAGTAAGGCAGAGATCACGGTTGATAGGTTTAGGTTTAAAGAGTTAATTCTCAAAAAAAGACAAGCCCCTTACATGAGTATAGAATAACTTAGAGTAAAATATTGTAAATTTGAACGCCGAAATAAAAAATATGATAATAAATTACATGCTATAAATTATATAACAAACAGTTTGCTGTTTTCAACTATAAATTCTGACAATTTGGACTTAAAACTATTAAAAGAACTAATATTTGTCTAACAAGATGGCAGTTTATTATAAAGCAGTGCTCCCTTAAATGTGATACTTTTTTCGTCATAATTTGTGCGTACTTGGCAAGACAAGCAAACTTGGTCGACGGAGACTGCATTTACTTATTTGGAATTTCTTTTAATGGGCAGAAAGTATGTTATAAATTGCACTTGTCAAAAGCAACTTTGGTTGTGTGATAGACGAGGAATCGAACCCCGTGCCTTACGCTATCCGGGTATATGCCTATACCACCGTCACATTATCAAGCTTGTTAGCTAATTACCTCTATTAAGAGCTTGTTAAATTTTTCAAGCGCTTACTTAAACGCGTAGGCTGGGTTGCAAGATTGCTCTCACAATACATTTTACAAGTGCAATTTATATTATTAAGTTTGTATAGTGCCAAAACACAATAAAAACAAAAATGAAAATAGAAAATCTGATAAAAAAACATTGTTCTAAGGTCACACGTCTCAAAAGTGTATTTTAAGGTGTAAGGTGAGGTGCTCGTGGAGCAGTGGAGAGGGAACACCGCTCTGAATCAGTCGTCGAGTAAATTAGTAATAATCCTGTAAAAAAACTAATTCCCATTAATTCTCAGACCATATTAGAAGTGTAAACTAACCCTTATGGCAATTTTTATCTTCAGTTTGCTGATCGCAGCATCAATGGGCTCTCATACTGACATCAACCAATGATTACTACTAATAGCGTTAAATCAGGCATTCTGTTTGTGGTCAGAGCTGGTATTTTGTGTTTATTGCAATATTCCGAATGTTTTACATCAAAGGCATTATGAGTTTGCTAGAAATGCTAATTAAAATTGATGGAAACGAAACAATTTACCGCGACCGAATTTGTTGTGTCCCAGAATTCATAAAAAGGTTTATTAGTTGAAATTAAATGCACTCAGCAATAATACAATTGAAGTATGTATGTGGATAATATAATATAAACCTTATGAGGAAGCTCAAATGCAAAACTATGTTCGTAGTTGCTGATCTACTATGAGATCGAATCAGAAATAAGGAGATACGTAAAAGAACTAAGGTAACGGACATAGGCCTGAGAATTAGTAAGCTCAATTGGAAATGGGCACTTAATGCGAAAAACTGATGGCCGTTGGGGCAGAAAAGTTCTAGATTGGAGACCCTTTGACCAAAGACGTAGGATGTCCACCGACAAGATGGACAGACGACTCGTAAAGATTGCAGGCAGAAACTGGATGCAGACTGCTGGTGATCAGTCGCTGTGGAAAACCGTCGGAGAGGCCTATGTTCAGCAGTGGACGTCCTTTGGGTGAAATTGATGATAATATGTGGATAATACTTTGTATCCGATATTCTATTTTACTGGCGAGAGGTTATTGATGATTTTACTTTCCATTCAAGTTACGCACATACACAAAGACTAATTAATAAATGTAACTGATTTGGTTTCCAAGGATAAAAAATGCATTTAAATATTGAATAATTAATAAGCACATTTATTTTAATTTTATTCATTGAAAATAATATCCGTTAATGCGTTTTATTTTGGATATTCAGATTCATATACGTAAAGAGAATCCAAACATAATTTTGAATTAGAAACGATCAATTCATATTATTTTATATATTACACAAGCAGAAAATCTTAACGCAAATATAATTCCAAATTGAAAGCGTAACGCAAATAAAAAATAAGAGCGAACTGGAATAAGCTTTAAAGCCAAACAAAAACATTGGACAGGAAAAAAGGCAATCGCCATCAATGGCGATATAATCTGTGTATGAAATATACCAAGATAAAATCGTGGCAGTTATCTGAATAAAGTCGTTTCCATTCAAACGTTCAGTGAAAACTGCGCCCGTCCATTTATACTGGACCCTGGTTGTGGTGCAAGTGATAAGTGAACATAGCCTCATTGCTACGATGTTTGATTGACTTTGTAATAACAAGCAAAATAATTGAATACAAGACACGATAAAAAAATAGAATTTCTACGTAAATTCAGTGTTTTTATGCAACCCAGCATTAGGCGTAAACTTAAATATTGTGATTTAAAGTTTGTTATTTTATTCATTGTTAATAATCACAAACTCTTGAGTCTTTATAAAAAAAAGTTGTGGTTAGAACGACAGTTTTGTAGTGCAGATGTATCCACTTAATCTATTAGATATTATGCACTGAATGTAGATTAGGATCTTCATTATCAAGAAAATCGCTGTTAAGTGTAAGTTTTTTGTTTATGATTGGAAATAAATACGTATGGTCGTTGAGGTTGATATCTTATGGCTGACAATAATCATGATCGATATATGTAGCATAGACTATGAACTCAATATATGTTCTGGTAATGTCAGAACTTCGTTTATGCGGGATTATGATAACGCCAAGCTGTTGAGTCCGACAAATCAGGAACTGGAGGAGGAGAAGCTAAGTATAGTAAGAAAAATAGTCCTTAGCTAGGTAATGCTTTATTTACAACTAGCGGTCCACCACGACTGCGTCCGCGCGTTTTGAGTTTGCTCTTTTCCTTCCCGTCGCAGCTTGAAGTTTCATAGCGTAGAACCTTCCTTGGTATTTTTTTCTACCTTCGCGGTGTAGTGGCTAAGCACGCTGGTTTCAAGGTGTCACCGCTCCGAGGTCCTGGGTTTGACTTCTGGTCGGTTCGATATAGAAATCAAAATTTGTTAGTGTTGTGGTAACACCGTTGTTTCTGAATTCCATACCACAAGTGAATTAGCTACGTACTTTGAGGACAGAGTATTGTATGTGATTGGTGTCCAAAATTTATTTATTTATTTTCAAATCACTCCAATAGTTTCTGAGATAAGCGCGTTCAAACAAACAAACTCTCCAGCACTATAACATCGTAGTACATGTATAGTATAGATTTACCTTCATCGTCAAGTGTAGAACACTAAAATCGCTATCGCTTATGACTGGCACCACCGCCCAAGCTCACGCCATTAAGGCTATACATACATTCAAATGTGGATTTCGATATAGCAGTTAAAGCTCGTTTACGAATATAGCGTACGTAGCCGGAACGACTAGCAAAAATAAAAGACATGCCGTTGTGAGCCAAATATTCAAAGGCAGCGGCTAACTGACTTAGTATTATTGTGTTGGGTATCTGGGAAGGTAAAGTAACGTTTATTTTTACGTGGAAATTGTCTTAGTTCTCAAGTTGTTGAAGAGTAAAATGACTTCGATTCCAATCGAAAAGAAGAAGGACCAAATCCCATAGAAAATTGTCCCACATCCTACAGAGATGGAACATTTCTTTAAAAAAATATGGCATATTGAAAATCGAAATTTTTACGGTCTGACATACACAAAAATACTGAAAACATTCGTCCAGGGGCTTCGGCTACTTTGAAAAGTCGTTCGTTGAATTGAGACAATTTTTAAAATTCTTCATTTTGATTCAAGAAATATACTTCACAGCATGATATTTCCAGTTTATTTGGAATTTATCCTTAAGTGACGAAAATCTCAAAAGGCCGATTAGCGATACTGACGCGACGCGACTAGCACCACCGCGCGGCGGCGGCAGCTGTCAAAAAGAAAGAAAATAATGTTTCACTTATTTTAAGAATATAACTTACTCGTACAACGAAGTTCTGAATTTATAACACTGAGAGTGATACAGATATCTACACCGTCACAAGAAAATAAATGACTTTTAAAACAAAACAGATTCAGTCCCTGATCGAATTACATATTTTTTTCATGTTATATCGTAAAAACCGGCCAAGTGCGAGTCGGACTCGCGTACTTAGGGTTCCGTGCCAACTTTACTGATTTAAGGAATTTACTTAGCTAAAATACCACAATATTCTGTTGAAAGCAAATGTAACTTTGTTTTTCATAGTGTTTGTATGAAAAACAAAGTTATGTTTGCGGTTGTTGAAAATGAGCTATATCTCAAAAACAAAATTTTTTCGATTTTAGTTTCAGTATGGGAGCCCACCCTAAAATATTTTTTTATTTATTTTTTGTATAAGAATCTTGAAGCGGTTAACAGGATACATCTTCCTACCAAATTTCAACAGCGTGATGCTTATAGGTACAGAAAAAAGTGGCTGTGACTGTGACAGACGGACAGACAGACAGACAGAGTTGAGGAAACCATAAGGGTTCGATTTTGCCATTCGGCTACGGAACCCTAAAAATTATAATGAGTATGCCGTTTTTTTTTCTGAATTAAAATTGAGATAGGTGCGTTTTATCTCTATGACGTGGAGCGTTCTTTTACCTCCCTCTTTGTTTATCATACACTTTACTAACCAAATGGATTTAGGTACTACGTACTAACATGTACAAAACCTTTTACAGCGTAAGAAGACATATGATTTGCGTATTTGCTTATGCTTATTGTGATCAATTTTTTATTTATTTTCTTGAACCTGAAAGTCAATGCTAAAGTTTGGTAATACCTGTTAGTTGATGAATTAAAACTCATTTCACTTAGTTGTCTAAATTACTAAATATAAAATGTGTATCTAAAGTATGACTCACAGAGAATACCAAACCAGCTTCTTTGATATTTGTACAGTATGTAAATCTGTCTGTACTAATACATACCGTACTCAGTCGCTTTCGTATTGCAATCGTTAATAGATGCATTTTATAATTTTTCAAGCATCGAAGTAAGCGCTGGCTGACAATTGGCGGCGTGTTATCAACTGAGTCCTGTCAATTCCTGTCACTATCTTGTCTCTTATTGTGTATTACTGTCTTTAATTGTGTATCCGCTCATGCCTCAGTGGTATTTTCCATAATATTTGTCAGTTGATTGACGTATGCCGCCGACAAAGCTGCCGGGTGGTGTGGATACACCATGACACTCAGTCGCTTGCACTTACCGATAAAGCTGCGCACTCGATATTCTTACGAGTACTCTTTTATGACAGTAGGACTCAAAATATGTATCCACACTGCTCAGCAGCTTTGCCGGCGGCATACGTCAATCAACCGTCATAAGTAAAAAGCCGCTACTATGATAAATACATGAGCGGCATGGCCGCAGGCACAAAAAAAAACTATTTAACTCCATAATGCTTGATTAAGTGGATTCCATCAGTGTGACAGTATTGCAATCTTATAAGCTCCGATGTTATTTCTTATTAACATTTAAAAAAACGGTGTTCATAATTTTTTTGGACATACAGACGGTGCGTCTATCATTACACTTGCATTATCTGTGTTACGTATTACATTTAAATATTATAAGATGATGTTGGTACAGTTCAAAAAAAATTCTGTAAAAGTGCGTTGTAAGCACAATCTAAACGCACGGCCCTTTATTACGTCGATTGCTATTTACACAGCGATTGCTTACAAGTTACTTAATCATTCCATTTTATAAATGCATTCCGCTCGCATCGCTCCGCATAGTCAAAGCATTGTCTTAAAACGTCTCAGCCGATCCCGCTGTTTGCCGAGATGATTCTATTTTATAAAACATTTTTTACTTCCTTTTTGCTTTTGTAGATCCGCAGTAGTCCTAGGTTTGATCAGTATTTTTTTAATGTGCTTGAACTGAAAAACTTTATTATTTACTAAAGCCTCCTTACTGATTTACTCCATCCCTGATATTCCTAATCCATCATAATTTGTCAATTTCAAATTTTTAAAGAACCTAACATTCATTTGCATATCCGTATTAAGTGCACGTTTTCTTCGTTTTGTGTCATTTTTATTTTCGCATATGATAAGTTGATAAACGTTATGTTAGCCCAAATATATCCCACTGCTGCGCAAAGGCATCAAGAATGTGGTGGTATGAGCTTGTGTTCTTGAGACTCCACCACGTGGGCTCCTTGCGAAAAAATAGGTTCAACAAAAAATGTAGGTATATGAAGTGTAACAAACTATATGTCATCTCTCCTCTTCGAAAAATTAAACTTCCATGTGTAGATATCCGGACAGGAAATTGGTTTTGCATCCCTAGGGTAGAATGTTATTGAGTTTTAATTGGCATGGCATGGAGTCACGGCATGGAGTCAAAACTTAGGTCAAAGATAATTTAGTCACAACATCATATTTTATTTTATTTTTTATTGATAAGGTACACAAACAGTTCATATATATGACAATCTTAAAAACATATATTTTTATACATACCTATTACAGACGTACACAACATTGAAAATTAAGAAAAACTAAAAATAGTAAATGTAAATATGCACTACTCCGTACAGTCAGAGAGCAATTTCAGTGGGTAAGGTTTTTTGAATATACAATTTATATTATTAAAATAAAAGCTTTCCATTAATTTTTTCTTAGCGATACATTGAAAAACGTGTGTATTATGATCGTTGATATAAAAAATATACAATTGCTCTGTTAACGTACACAAAATCAACAATTAAAATATTCGGCTGCCTGCCGTGTGCCATGATAACACCTTTTTTATTAACATTGTCAGCGTCACTTTTTATTTTCTTTTTGGACTTTTGTCATTACTTTTTAATTTTTTAAAAATCTTTGAAAAAATCTTTGATTGATATTTATAACAACGATTTCCATTTTTGATATCATCTGCTTTTTGTACTCTGTTTTATACGAACCGGTACTCTTTTTAATCAAGTTTTGGGTTTATTAGTACGTACATAGCCTGACATTCTGTGTGAAATCTAGAGTTTTCATCCCTCACTAAACTACATGCTACCTCAGCAACACATCTACAACATTTAATGTTTTTCCTTACAGTCGAAATAAGAAATAGTATGTTGCATTTCACTTTATAACTATTGGCGCTCTGTCTTCGTTCGAGAGTCAGATCTCGAGTGAAATAGGTCAATTTCTTCCCTTGTATAATAATCTACTATTGTTTTTTTAAATGCCTATTAACCAACATAAGGAATTTGGTCCACGTGCTGGCTCTTGCACACCTATCACAAGTAATATTCCTCCTCCACAAAAGCTAATAAATACAATTTATACTGAACCTACCTATCTCCATTCCAAACACACTTACCTCCCAAATTATTTCGCTTTAAAGGCTTCTCATGATAAAGAGCTTCCATTATACCTCCACTCGAACTCGTTATGTGTAATGCAAATAAAAGCACACGTTTTGTTTTAAAAGCTCAACATTTCCCATTCACAAGGGGTCTCCGTGCTTGAGCGATCCAAACTTAATTTAATAAAATCCAGTCGAAATTGCGCTTGTGTCAAATAATAAAACAAAAGTCAACGCGGAATTTTATTGCAATACTAGCGGTCCCCCGTGACTGCGTCCGCGCGTTTTGAGTTTTCTCTGTGTCTTCCCGTCACAGCGTGATGTTTTATAGCCTAAAGCCTCGCTAACCTGACTAATAAGCTATCCAATATAATATTAGTAAAGATTCAGTAAAGATCACCTCAATTTTGAGACTTGCGCCCGTAACTCTAAACTATAATGCATTTTGTCAGACGAGGAATCGAACCCGTGTCTTGCGCTATTAAGGCGCATGCCAATACCAATCGGCCACCGACACCTTAGCAAGCGTGTTGAAATTTTACAAGACACGGGGTTCAATTGCGCGCCTGACACAGTTGCAAATTGCACTTTCAGGTTAATTTAAATTATTTAATTTGTAAAGTGTAAAGTAACAGAAAATGTAATTACAAAACGTGTTATTCATGCATTTTAATTATATTCATTCATATCAACTTCTGGGGTCGGCGTATGTTTAGTAGTGAACGTCTTTTGGCTAATAATGATGATGATGATGACCAACTTCTATTGTGAAATAAGCCCTCTAAATGTGAATCTAAAATTTAATCTTATCAATAAAAAAATACTTTAACAATAAAAGTAAAAACCGTCTTTAAAACTAAAATGTACTAAAGTCTTAAATAAACTCTTAACTATTTAAAGTAAAAGACTCCTTAATTAAATAATTTATTTTTGGAGTCGGTGCCCTGATAGATAATATAAAAATATGGAGGTAAATATTAATGTTCGTACCATTGTAGGATCATTTATTATAATAATATGGATAATATTCGTTTACATTGAGTGCGACCTGAACTGCCTGGAAATTGAAAGGATAAGGTTGGATTTCACTACGCCCCCAGAAGCAGAAAACATATTTCTGTCGTGAATTTTGGGCTAAGACCCTGGCAAGGCACAAAAGATACAAGCTAATGCCCTGAAAAACTCTACCAAAGTTTAATTTTAATCATGTTTTAGTACACAAAGACCGACAACTACCTTTATAGAATGGATTTTTATTTACTTTAGCAGATTAATATAAAATGGTTTTGATTGAACAGCAACAATAATGTATTTTCTAAAGTGTTACGTACATTACGTGTTTTTCCACAAATTTACGCAACAGTATACAGACACGTATGTACAGTCGCCAGCACACCAGGCTGCCCAATTTTGATGCAAACTAGCCCGTATCACAACTGCATAAGATACCACAGTGTTTACCTTGACGTGCTGTTGTCCGTACCACTCCGGGGTACGACATTGGGGCAACATTATATCGCAATTTTTCCTTATCAACCGTTATTGTGTGCCCAAATAAGAGGAACATATTACCAACATAACAACGACAATTTTATTGACATCCCTTTGAAGAATCAAACGTCTACAGGAACGGGGGATTCAATAAGGCCTACTTTACGTCTCCTCCCTGTAGTTACGAGATCTTTTGTTCCATTTATTTTGATCTTAAAGGTATTGTGGAAGAGATTTTTTGGGAGACGAAAATAGGTGAAAATCGGGATTGATTATGGAAGTATTGAAGATCAGTTGTACTTTTCCGACAAATTTCCCTTCACATTAGAGTCAATTTAATACTTATTTTTGACTGACTTAAAAAAGAAGTTCTCACTTCGACCTGTAGGTTTGTCTGCGAATTTCTCGCGTCAGGCTGGACCTATTTTGATGCGGTTTTCACTAAATTTTTGGTACACTAAGGAAAAGGTTTGATTAATAATATTAGTTCAATCAAGTATATTGTAACAAAACAACTACAAAAAAACCGGCCAAGTGCGAGTCGGACTCGCACACTGAGGGTTCCGTGCCAACTTTAACTGAATTAGGAAATCCACTTACTTCCACTTAGTAAAATAGCACAAAATTTTGTTGACAGCAGATATAACTTTGTTTTTCATAGTGTTTGTATGAAGTACAAAGATATGTTTGCGGTTGTTGAAAATGTGCTATATCTCAAAAACTTCTCGTTCGATCCCGTCCGAACCAATTTTCGTTGAAAGTATTTGTTAAGATCTACATTATATAATTAGCGTTTTAGACTTTTATTGCTTAAAAAAAAAATTCACTCAACAAAAAATATTTATTAAAAATTTACAAAAGTATCAAATAATTAAAGTTTAAAATAAATTTATCCGAAATTGAGCAATGCTAGTGAACGTCCGTCCGATCCGATGGTCGCAGCGCAAAGAGGCCGATGCCTGCCGGTGTCCCCGCTCTCCAGCTCGCCCTCCCCTCTCCGTCTCGCACCACCATCACGCCACTCTGACGTCACAGCCGAAGCCACGCCCCCTGGGGCCTATTCTTCAGCTAATTCGGCCGTTCCTGAAGTCGGTTCGTCCTCGACCGCATTTTCAGGCAGCATCTGATGTGGTGGTGACGGTTGAGCGTGGACCTCCACTCGTACTTCTTGTATGTTTCCCTCCGTGCTTTCTTCGGAGTCCAAGGAGTCATCCTCATCGGCGGCACCTAGTGGAAACATTGTTTGCATTAGAACACAATAAAATAAACGTAAACACCTACACTCATCTCATATGAGATGAGAAAAAAAAAATGAATCGAAGAGAACAGTTTATTTTTATGTTAAACGGAGCCTGGGATGTAAAACATAAAAATAAACACTATAAACGCTAGTAGAGCCCTCAGGATACTAGTCACCACACAGAGCCCTCGGGATATGTGACTGGCAGAGCCCTCAGGATACCAGATTTCAACAAGTACAGAGCCCTCAGGATGTACCACAGGCAGAGCCCTCAGGATGCCAAGACAAAAACATCAACATCACGTACAGAGCCCTCAGGATGTACCACAGGCAGAGCCCTCAGGATGCCAAGACAAAAACAACAACATCACGTACAGAGCCCTCAGGATGTACCACAGGCAGAGCCCTCAGGATGCCAAAATAACAACACAGCAATAAGCGGTAATACAACTAGGCCATCAGAGGGTTATAAGTTAATATGCGCAGAGCCCTCGGGATGCGCACCATGAATAGCCAAACCGCGTATACTCACATTCAAAGAATGCCGCGCACACATCGGGAGTCCACTCTCCTCGCCACAGTGTCATGTGTTGAGCTGCGGCTTGCGTGCTCTTACCACACGACCCACTCACTAGTCGAAGCTCGTATCGACCTTGTGGCAGTATCTTCGTGACGGTGTAAGGGCCTCGCATACCGGAGTCTAACTTGCCGGTGGACTGACTTGTCTTCCTCACGAAAACCAAGTCATCGATGCGAAAGGGCTGGGGCTCTCTGCGGCGCTTGTTCACGCGAGCATCCTGCTGCGCTCGATTATCTTCAAGCAGCCTACTAGCGCGCTGCCGCGCCAGCTCCCGCAGAGATTCTCGGTTCGGACTGGTGGCCTCATATGCGATGTCGCGGACCACGGATCGTATGACAGGCGTTGCACCATCACTGCCAATTAACAAATTAAGAGGTGAACATTGAATAGATTTTTGTAAAGTAATATTCAGGTTGAGCTGTAACTTCCACAAAATTGTTGACCAGCTTTCCTGTCGAAAATTCGTCTCCACTCGGATCATATTCATAACGGTACGACAATACCGCTCAACCTGCCCATTACTTTGATGCATTTCTGCAGTTATAAAATGAATCTCACTGCCTAAATCTCTAATCCAGTTACAAAATGATGAGCTCTCATACATTCGGCCTCGATCTGATACAATTAAACGAGGTGTGCCAAATAACGAAATTGAATGTTCAAAAACTCGTTTTAGTTCATTAGTATCTTGTCTAAAAATCGGATACAATAAACAATATTTGGTAAAAGCGTCTATTATTAGAATAACAAATTTATAGCCATTTGAATCTGGGAGTGGCCCCAAAACATCTGTATGCACAGTATCGAAAGGAACGTTAGGTTTTTGCCACGAGCTAATAGGCTGCAATGGTTGACGTGGCACCTTTTTGTGTGATAAACAGACAATACAATGTCGAACATATTTTCTAACAAATTGCCCTAGTCCAGGAAACCAAAAGTGACGAAGTATTAAATCAGTGGTTTTCTCCGCACCAATGTGTTGATGTTCGTCGTGAAAAATTCGCAGTAAGCTAAGGCGATGGCCTTTAGGAACATAACATAAAAACCGGGGTTGTTCTCCAGCTACATCAAGTTTGTAATATAAAACATCATTACGTTTTACATAACGGTTTGAATCAAGCTCACCGTCATTTAACTTCTGCAAAAGCGATCGAGTTTCTTCATCAGCGGCCTGCGCTATCTGGGCCCAGTTACGCGGTCTTGGAATTTGGCACATATTAATTGCATTGCGGCTCAAGTAGTCGGCGTGCGATAGCGCAGTCCCCTTACGATACTCAAGATCAAAATCATAGTCCTGTAAATACATCCACCACCTAGCTACTCTAGGCAGCAGATCTTTTTTGCGTTGGGTCAGTTTCAAGGCGTTGCAATCAGTTACGACTTTAAACTTATTGCCAATTAAATAATGTCTAAAATGTTGCAACGCTTTGAGTACAGCCAACGTTTCTAACTCGTATGAGTGATAACGCGGCTCGGCCCCTTGAGTGACTTTACTAAAGTACGCAACCGGTCGTTTGCGGCCTTCAGCGTCCGTTTGCAGTAAAACAGCACCATAACCTCGCGACGACGCGTCAGTGTGCACTTCTGTAGCTAACGAGGGGTCATAAATAGCCAGCACAGGTTTGTTGGTTAACCGTTCAATAAGGTCTTTACGAACCCTTTCGTGCTCGTCAGTCCACTGAAATTGCACGCCCTTGCGAAGTAAATTGGCAATGCAAGCCGTTTTCAAAGAGTAACCGGGGATATAGCGCCGGAAGTACCCGGCTAAACCAAGAAACTGTCTCACCTCTTTCACATTGCTCGGTGTTCGGGCGTTGACCAAAGCTTCGATTTTATGCTGACTCGGCTTAACCTGACCATAACTGATCGTACGCCCCAAGTAATCGACCTCCGTAGCTAAAAATGTGCATTTCTTTAAATTGATAGAGAAACCTGCAGTGGTCAAAGTCCGAAGCACTTCGCGAAGCGTCTGTAGTCCCTCATTTATTGTCTGACTTGGAATCAAGATGTCATCTATATACACTAGAGCCTTGCCAGCTTCGATTAAAGGACGGAGAGTATCAGATATTATTCGCTGGTAAACGACAGGTGCATTGGCGAGTCCGTAAGGCATTTTTAAATATTCGTAGTGACCTTCAGGCGTCACAAAGCCAGTGTAGTGAATAGAGTCGTTATCCATTGGAATTTGGTGAAAGCCAGTAGCCATGTCTAGACTTGTAAAATACTTGGCTTTGCCCAAACGATCAATATGGTCCTCAATTAGTGGCAATGGATAACGATCCTTCACTGTATTCGCGTTCAACGCTCGAAAGTCGACACACATCCTATCGCTGCCGTCTTTTTTCTTAACTAGCAAAATCGGACTAGAGAACTCTGATTCGGACTCTCGAATTATCCCTTTATCAAGCAAGTCACTAATTATTTCCCGTACGCGAATCTTTTCGTGATACGACATCTTATAGGGTCTGTACACTACAGGCGTTTCGTTGTGCAATCGAATGTGCATAGACCCAGTATTCACGGTTGTAGTGGCGGTACCGGTAACAAGAAATTCAGAAAACTCATCGATAATTTCTAACAAACTTCTTTTATCATCGCCGTCAACAGCTGTATTTATCTGGTCACGCATGCTCGACTGCACATTTAAAACTAACTTTGACCGCGTAAGACGCTGCACACCGCGTGTTCGAGTGTAAACTACACCGTCTCTATTAAGAACATCTGTACCTAATATAACTGGGATAGTCAAATAACAATCAGGGACCACGTGAAAATCCACTTCAAGGGAAATCTCAGGGAACTCTAAAGTTAACGTCGTAGAAAAGCTGGACTCCACCTCTTGGCTGCCGATGCCACGTAAAGTACAAAAAGATGGCGTCTGAGTACATTGAAAATGTTTCACAACCGATTCTGCTATTAAAGAAATTTGCGAACCACTATCTATAAGAATATCTACGGGCACGCCTTGAATAATAGCAGACGCTATATCGTTCCGTTGATAATCATCTTGGATCTCACGACAAAAATTTACATCAGATTTGCCACGCGATTCGCTGCGCTGCTTTGCAAAACACTCTTCTAATTTGTGCCCCATCTTTTTGCAAAAACTACACGGCTCAGGTTTATATGTAGTACGATTGGAAACGGACGGTTCCGACGACTCATTTCTATCGACTGTGCTATTAATTCGCGCGCGTTTAGGGCAATCGTTTAGCTTATGGCCAAAACCGTTACATTTAAAACATTTGGGACGCGAACTGAAGTGTTCTCTTTTCCGCGAAACAGATTCACTTATTTTGTTCCGAACGGGGGTAGACTGAGCCGGTTTCATATAAATAGATAAAAAACCTACTAAATCGCCGGGCAACAAGCTAGCGTTCGTAGCAGCTGCGCGAATCTGCGGGTCAGTGATGCCGCGTATGATTATGGCACTGATCAAGTCGTCACTTAACCCGTTAACTACGCGTAATCGTAACAAAGATCGCCTAGCATACTCGGCGTATGTGGGGTAACGATTGGAGTCCGTCTTCATGACTTCGAATAAAATGCTCGCGCTATCTATTCTACGCGGGCACAAAGATTGAAAATCACGTTTAAAATTACACCACGTACGCTCGTTACACGTCCATTCATTAAGCCACACACGCGCATCACCCTTTAGGCAATGACCTATACGCGCTAAACACTCGCGATCGTCCCAGATCATTTGTGTCGTGTCGGTTGATACGACACAAATGATCCACTTCCTCACACCACACATTAAAATCGTTTAAAGATGGATCAAAACTAGAAATATAAATATGGTTCGATCTCACCGGGTTTACAGCGTTGATTGCAGTCGCGAGTTTATCAGCCACCTCGCTCATGATGAGGTCCGCAGCTGACGGTGTCGTGCTCGGGGGCAGCGACCCCGCCACGCTCGCCGTACCCGCCATCGCGCTATCCGTGCGCGCTTGTGCATGCGCATCCGCATGGCCGGTAGATGCACTCGCTAGATCGGATACAGGCGGCGGCAGCGAGTGCGAGCGCGCCGGCGGCGCCGGGAGGGCACGCGCACTGACATCTGCGCACGCTTGACCTAGATTAGGAATGCGCGTATCTTCCAACGCCGTCAAACGAGAAATTATCGCTTGAAGCTGTTGTTCAATACCTGAATCGGATGAACGTCCACGCTTTCGCGATTTACCGCTGGATTCCTTAGGCATTGCGTTTGATAGCTAACTCAAGAAAATATAACACCGAACGATTCTCTTAATCGTCTAAAAAACCAACACAGGTGTGGTTAGGAATCCCACTTCTGAAATTAGCGTTTTAGACTTTTATTGCTTAAAAAAAAAATTCACTCAACAAAAAATATTTATTAAAAATTTACAAAAGTATCAAATAATTAAAGTTTAAAATAAATTTATCCGAAATTGAGCAATGCTAGTGAACGTCCGTCCGATCCGATGGTCGCAGCGCAAAGAGGCCGATGCCTGCCGGTGTCCCCGCTCTCCAGCTCGCCCTCCCCTCTCCGTCTCGCACCACCATCACGCCACTCTGACGTCACAGCCGAAGCCACGCCCCCTGGGGCCTATTCTTCAGCTAATTATATATAATCTTTTTTCTTAATTTACACTCGCTTAGTTTAGAAGTTAGATGGGGAGGGGTAACGTCCGTTTTACCACTTTGGAAGCGTTTAGCAATGAAACGGTAAACTTAAAAAGAAATTTTTTTTTGGTTTTAGTTGCATGTATGGGAGCCACCCCTTAAATGTCATTATTAATTATTTTTTGTATAAGAATCGTAAAGCGGTTAACACAATACATACTCCTGCCAAATTTCAACAGTGTGATGCTTAAAGTTACAGAATAAAATGGCTGTGACATACGGACGGACAGACAGAGACTTGACGAAACTACAAGGGTTCCGTTTTTCGTCGTTCGGCTACGGAACCCTAAAAACGACGCAAATAGGAGAAACATACTCATTTGAAGTCATTGCATGATGTCTACCTTAACAGACAGCAGCAGTCTAAGTACGCACATCATGCACCAACTTCAAATGAGTTTGTTTCTCCCTTTAGCGTTATTTTAGTCCTTTTAGTGTTTTTTTTTTTTTTATAATTATACATCTTTAAAAAGGGCTGGATTGACTAAGTGCTCTAAATAACATAATTGTACGCTTTCATAGTAACGCGTCGTTTTGCTCGTCTGCAGCTAAGTCCAGAAAAGTGTTTTGTCATGTTAAGCCATTTCATCATGTAATTATTTTAAAAAGTTATGTGAAAGCTAATTTTGAAATCTTCTTACGCCTTTTCACTGCTTCATATAACAAAATTCTACTGAACTTTATTTCAATCCAACACACGCAAGCAACAATTACAACAGAAACTCCGAGCAGTCAAAGAGTCATTCAACAGAACTCCTATTTAGGCAAAAAACTTCTCTCGCAGCCAAGTTACCGTTACTCCACAAAAGGTGACGAGCGAAATATTGTTTGTTAAAACTTCTCAAAAGTGTGCGCCAGAACTTCGGAGCTGGCCTTTTGAGGGATGTCTGTTCTGTCGCTTTGAATACGATATTTTGTGAAAGGAAATTGGTGCTGCGTTTGACGCTTTGCTGATAAAAAAGCTATAAGGGAGTGGTTTATTTTATTTTTAAGATAAAAATATAAAAGTTCTATGATTTTTGAATGGTTTGTAATTTTAAAACAGTTCAGATAATTGACAAAAGTTTCGTACTGCTAAAATTAAATTCATCAAATCCTAGAATAGGTTGCTACCATGTATTTATAAGTTTCTTATAATTATTTGAAGTTGGAAGAACCAAAAATTTGGTTCGCAACCACTCGGTTATAATGCTGGTTTGATAATAATGACTGTTATCTATGACAACCAAAGGTTGTTTATAAGAGATCGAAAAATTAACTTGCTCCCAGCAATACCAAGAATTTGATTCGCAACCACTCGGTTATTATTAGGGTTTGATAATAATGACTGTTATGACAACCAAAGGTTGTTTGTAAGAGATCGAAAAATTAACTGGCTCCCAGCAAATTTTCATTTAAGAGACTCGTCCGTGCACACTTTCTTCATATGTATATCGGAAAACATAATATACAACTTATACATCGTCATAGTATATAATTATTATAGTATGTACAAGTTTATGTATTTATTATGTATTTATAGTATCGCTTGCGTTATGTATATGTAATATTTTATTAGATCATTGTATTTATTGTAAATTGTATTCCTTTTGTTTGATATTAATATATGTTTTTCATGTTTCTTTTATGCGTGAAATTAACTTTTTTTTTCCTTTTAATAGTAACTCATTTTCTTTTTGTCTGTCGCACCGCCCACAATCATTTCTGCATAGCCCAAAAGTATGACTGGTAGATAATGCCATATGGCGTTAAGTCCACCTTATGTACAAATTTTTCGTTGTGCAATAAGTTATAAATAAATAAAAATAATATAAGATCGCACAAAGCGATAATATCGCCTAAAATGGAGCCTTTGGTCAACTCATCCCGCGGCATGAGATGTCCTACTGTAAATTATGAATTGGATAAATTAAACACACAAAATGATGATAATTTTTTTCCGAACTTTTAATAGACCATTGTGTTTTTGACTAGTAGGTATTAAGAAAATCCTTTTTGTTTTTTTTGTGTTTATTCTTTATTGCACTCATTGATTATGATAGTAAACTGTGATTTGTAATTGTAATATCGATCTAGAATTGTTTTTATAAGTTTGATAAGTTCTTTAAATGAAACTAATGTGACGAAGCTGTGGCATGTATTTTTTAACTAAACACTTTTCACGAATGTAAAATTATTTCATATAATATAATTTTTCCTTTCCTTTCAAGCTGGATAAGACAAGATGACCAAAGAAAAATAATCAAAACACTAATGTGGACTACTTATCCCACGGGATATGTTTTGAGCGCGATGAGTTGACCGAAGATTCTTAAAATGTACATTTCTACAATTTGTAAATGCAATACAGTGTTATCAAATATTATCTATACATATATCTAGTTACTCAAATTCAATAAAGCCATTTTATGTCATTTCCCGTTTCCGAAAATAAGCTTTCAAGTTGTCTGAACGTAACTCATATTTTTCGACTGATAAATATATAAACGTATTTCTGGGAATGGCGAAATCAGCCGACTTTCTTTAATCACGAGCATTTTGTTGGATTCAAAGACAACTTAACGAAACAGATTTCGTCAGTATTTATTTCAGTCTTTTGCTTATGAGATTCGAACTACTTGTTGAAAAAGAGGTTTATTATAAAAATCCTGTTTTTTTCTTCTTAGTCATTTATCTGGGTCTACAAGAAATATTTCATTTCATTTTTATATTTTTGTTTAGTTTAAGTTTTATTGATCATTAAAATTGTTATAAAGATTGCTGATTTTATTTGAAAACCAAATATTTATAAGGCCTTTATACGTTTTAAGGGCTTAAAAAAGGAGGTTATTAATTCAATGTATATGTATGTGATTTCGTTCAAAGTTTATAATATTTGAATTTGATGATCTAATAAGGCTTTCAAACACGTGTGCTAGATACCGTACGTGTATGTATGTATTATTGTATGCTTATCCACGGATTTCTCGAAAACGAGAAGTCATAACGAGATGATTATTTTTGTTTAGTAGTTTTTGATATATGCGTAATAATAAATTAATAACTAGAAATCATTAAAAAAAAAACCGGCCAAGTGCGAGTCAGACTCGCGCACTGAGAGTTCCGTGCCAAGTTTAACTAAATTAGGGAATCCACTTACTTCCACTTAGTAAATACCACAGTATTTTGTTGACTGCAAATATAACTTTGTTTTTCATAGTGTTTGTATGAAGTACAAAGTTATGTTTGCGGTTGTTAAAAATGTGCTATATCTCAAAACCTTCTCGTTCGATCCCGTCCGAACCAATTTTCGTTGAAAGTATTTGTTAAGATCTACATTATATATTTTTTTCAAAATTTACACTCGCTTAGTTTAGAAGTTAGATGGGGGGGGGGGACGCCCATTTTTCCACTTTGGAAGCGTCTAGCTTTGAAACATTACACTTTAAAGTAAAATGGTTTTAGGAACCTCCATGACATTTTAAAAGACCTATCCATAGACACCCCACACGCATAGGTTTGACAAAAAAAAAATATTTGGTTTTAGTGTCATATATGGGAGCCCCCGCTTAAATGTCATTATTTATTATTTTTTGTATGAGGATCGTAAAGCGGTAAACAGGATTCACATTCCTACCAAATTTCAACAGTGTAATGCTTATAGTTACAGAATAAAATATCTGTGACATATGGACAGACAGACAGACAGACAGACAGACTTGACGAAACTATAAGGGTTCCGTTTTTTGCCATTCAGCTACGGAACCCTAAAAACAAATTTAAAATTAGTTTTTGCTTTCAGTAACGGCAAACTTATTAGGTATTTACTAAAATATTCATACATAATGCAGAATCTGAGTTCTAACTAGTCTATGAGTAGGCTCGTCTTGCAAACTGACGAAATTAAACTGTCAAGTAACAACAAGCTGATGGCAAATCATGCGAATCGCGACCGAGTTTTATAATTACTTATTTCTAATCGGAAGCAGATGCCATTTCCCGGTGGTGATACTGTTTCCAAATAAAAGTGGGTGGCGTAGCAAACTGCCAAAATGTTATTTGCTGAATTGCATGAAGACTCATTAGTATTACATGTACTTTTTACATTCCAAATTCTCAATAATGATGGTCAAAAACAGAAGGCAAATGTGTTATTTTGAGCTTTTAAGTCAGTTTTTGACAACGGTTTAAGTTTTTTTTTTTTAATTTCATGATTTTTAGTTATTTACCCATATCTCAAAAACAATTTTGATAAAACTGTACACAAACTTTTAAACCTGATTGAACTAAAAAATAATTATCTCGCTGTGAATTCTCGTTTTCGAGATATCCGTAAAAATATACAAATATAAAAAACATACAAATACTGACGGAATTAAGCACACGTGTTTCGAAGCATTAATAGATCAATATACTCAAATATTATAAAGTTTGAATTGAATTGATAACCACTTTCGGTTCTAACTTTGTTTTAAAGTTTATTTTATTTGCCCCCTTTTAGTGATAATAGAAGGGAGGATGAGGGTGTTGCACTTTTGCCTCTGTTCTCTAGCTACAAATAACCTATCATAAGTTCTTTCATTATAATCACTAAACTTCTAAGCGTCAAGAAGTTCCACTATCAGCTCAGCTCTACACAATGTTGACTAACAGACGTAACAATATCTCAATATTAATATTTGAGTATGAAAACAATATAAGTGCCTTTAAAATTTGAAGGTTTTCCCTCGGTTGCACTAGAATCCTATAATGGGATCCCGACTTGGCAACAATGGGACCAATTAGAAGGTATAACCTCTAGGTAGATGAAGAACATATACAGGATGGTTTTTAATCGAGTTTTGAATACAGGTTTATTAAAAAGAATACACTCGCTTTGTTTCAAAGATACAGGAGGGGAGGGACGCCCATTTAATAAATTTATAAGCGACTATCTACCAAATGTTTGAATTTCAGAAAAAAAGGTTTTTGCAACCTCGATATCATTTGAAGAGACCTATCCATAGTCACCCTACATGCAAAGGTTTGACCAAAAACATTTTTATTTATTTAGTTCCATGTATAGGAACCCCCCTCAAATGTCATGATTTTTTTGTATAGGATTTGTAAAGCAGTTAACGGAATACATCTTCGTCCTACCAAGTTCCATCTGTGTAACACTAAAAGTTTCAGAATAAAGTGGCTGTGACATACGGACGGACAGACAGACACACAGGCTTGACGAAAATATAAGGGATCCGTTTTTGCCATTCAGCTACGGAACCATAACAAGGTTTTAAATTTTATTTTTCTGTATTCTAGACTTGACTTGTTTTTAATCCTGTATAGAATTGTAGGTATAAATTGACACTTTTAATGAACTTATTTAACTAAAAATAATTAATAGTCACTGTTTTAGTATAATCATCATGTATCAAGTAGTGTTCTTGAAACTGAATTTGAAATAAATCATCAATGATTTATTTCAAATTCGGTTTCAAGAACATTATTTTTTATCAAGAATAACTCGTGATACAATCAAATGAAATATACGAAAGCTATCGCACCTTATGGAAGGATTCCAAAGTCTACCGTAGTCTGCCGGAATGCAACTGCATACTTAGGATTATACATTGGACTTACAACTCTTGTCTTGAATATTAAAAATTAAAATAAAAAAAAAAACTAAAAAAATAAAAAAAATAAAAAAATAAACAAAAAACTAAAATATTTATTTTCCATAATTTTCTTTAAAAAAAATATTTTTTTATTTTTTTCCTGTATTCTAAACTTGTTTGACAAACACCCCCTTGGATTTGGCTAGTACATTTTTTTACACACTGCATAGAAATCTAAGCAAACATACATCCCATAAAAAATACTTTCGTATCGGTAGCTTATTCTTTCTTCAATTCGGTTAAAAACAAAAACACATCGTACCACAACCTCACACACAGGTATGACTGTACCTCCACTCCCATACAGGTATGAGTGTACCTTAAAACATTCGCATCTACCCGCAAGTAGTCGCAACGACATCCAGCGTGTCATTGTCTACTATAATTACTATTACGAGCAGGAGGAGGCAGAACGTGCCTCGCCTATGTTATTAGTTGAACAATTTTCCTATTAGCTTAAATAATATGTTGGCTTACCGTCGGCGCAAGTGTTGGGGTTTTGCGAGAGATATTGTCAATGTTTCGATTGCAAAAGGGGTCTAAATTTACTTTTCTATGCTGAAGATTTTCCCCCATATTCGTTTCATTCATTCGCTCGTTCGTTCTGACCTAAAAGACGAGCACATTTGTAATGTAAGCAATTAAAAATGAGTATCAATAGGTACAAACAACGTAAATACTGAAGAAATTGTTAATAAATACTCTTACTACTAAATAATTATGAATATAATTATAAGACACTAAACACATACATTTGCTCGCATCCTAAAGGAACTAGCTATTGCCTTATGGAAATTAGACACGACAGTGGCACCACAACATCCAGACCCGAGATAATATAAAAAATATGATTGCTACATTGAGCCGACCGGGAATCGAACCGGGACCTCGGAGCGTAAGCCTTGAAACTCAGTTTGCTTAGTGGTGTAGTGGACACCATAGAGATCGTCACTTTGAAAAAATGCACTATGAAAAATAGCCTGTTATCATCCCATCCAAAATCCCGTGACAAAAACTTCTCCTAAAGCATGATTTAAACTTCATGAGATTTAATTTTTTTCAAATTTTAACACTTGCCCAGTGAACGGAAAGATCCAAAAGTGCTTAAATATTTAAAAACTGAATAAAAATGTAAACTAGGTTTTCTACCCATGTTTATCAAAACTTAGAGTATTTTTTGTATGTGCTGTATGTATGTAGTGCTTGACTGAAAAAGGGTTCGCCTATTTAACTGACAAAATCACCTCAGTGAGAGATGGAATCTGACTAAGACAGAGTGGACAATTGGGAAAGCTAGGAACAGACAAAATCGTACATAACGCAGAATCCTTGAGAAATTAAGGCCTGGTTATCAAGGCATTTGGTCCTTACCCTAGGGTTAACTAAGTAGAGATTATGAGACAGTGGCGGATGCAGGGTTACAATTAGATTCTATGCCTCATCAGTCAGTGAGTTGTAATGACTACGTATAGAGAAGACAGCAGGGAAGTTATAGATTGGAGACCCTTCAACCAAAGACGCACCGTAAGACGGCCACCGACAAGATGCACAGACGACCTTGTAAAGATCGCAGGATTAAACTGGATGCAGACCGCTACTGATAGGTCGCTTTTGAAAGCCGTGGGGGAGGCCTATGTCAGTAGTGGACGTCCTTTAGCTGATAATGATAATGATGATAGAGAAGATATGCCAAGAAATAAATGTGTCGCAAAATATGACGACAAGGTTGAATTGAATTGATTAGGATGAGAAGATGACACGTGACGTCATTTCATGAAGCATGAAATTTGTTCATGCTGTCTGTTCCATTATAGTCCGCTAGCCGATTTCGACTACGTTGGCCAGTCGCAACGATTAACCGACTGCGCAGGACATATTACGAGTATAGTGCACAAGTGTGTGCGCAAAAACAGGTTGATTCTCTATTCCTCTCACTCGCATAGCCCGATAGGACAGCAATCTGACGAGTCCGGAGAAAGATCAGGCGCAAGACCAACGGTTTTACGTGATTTTCGAGGCACGGTGGTGAAACACCGCCAACTTCCAAACTTCGGGATACCCTGAAAATTGCTGAACAGAAAAAGCCAGGCACATTTTTGGCCCGACCTGGGGCCTCTGGCGCAGCCGTCGCTTTAAAGTGCGACCCTCTAAAGACCTTTTTGCTTGTCGAATAATTTAATTTAAGCTTAAATTTAATTAAATTTAGTTTGATCCCGTCCAAACCAATTTTCGATAAAAGTATTTGTTAAGATCTACATTATACTTTTTTTTTTCAAAATGTACACTTGCTTAATTTAAAAGTTAAAGGGGGGCGGGGCGCCCATTTTACCACTTTGGAAGCGTATATCTCGCAAACGTTAGACTTTAAAAGAAAATGGTTTTAGGAACCTCTATTTCATTTTAAAAGACTTATCCAAAGATTTGATTTTTTATTTTATTTTAATTTAATGTGTGGAATTTTAAATATAACTATTATTCATTTTTGTATGATAATCGTAAAGAGGTTAACAGGATACATCTTCCTACCAAATTTTAACAGTGTGATGCTTATAGTTATAGAATAAAATGGATGTGACATACGGACGGACTGACAGACGAACACAGACAGACTTGACGAAACTATAAGGATTCCGTTTTTTGCCATTCGGCTACGGTACCCTAAAAATGATTACATTATCTTACTAGCAAAGAAAAACGGACTTAATCCGCTGCGCCACAGAGGTAGTCAAATTCTATTCCATACGCTAGTAATAGTAGACCAATGCACTCAGTCGGGAATATCGGAAACTCGCTCCCTCCCGTCCCTTGCCGCTCATCAAAAACTTGAAGCAATCCGAAGTTAGACGGCAAGTTGCGCGTACGCTCTTTGCCGGCACCCACCTGTATTGTAATTAGTTTAGGGGGAAATCACAATTGAATTGGTTAAATGACGGTACGCGTTATTGTGAAGGGTTACTGTTGTTCGCGTTTTAATGACATATGCGAACGGACTTGGGAAAAATAAACTTTTTGAATGATAAAAAAAACACACTTATCCTTACTATACACAACATAAGTTTGTTTTAACATTTTATCTTATGAATATTAAGTCTGAATTTGTAACTACTTCATCATGACGATCATCATGACTGTGACAGGATTGATCGCTTTGTATATGTATTGAAAAGACATCGTTATACAGGGGGGCCTAAATAGTGACGTCCAAAAAAAAAATTTTTTGGAAACCTTACACATCCAGCTATCTAACCATACCCTTTGTATGTGAGCCGAATTTTCGTCGTTTTTGAGATATTAATTTTCGTCGCAATTATTGTGAATTTTCAATCAAATAATTGCGCCACTTTTTATGGCGATATGTCGGTTTTTCGTATTGCGGTATGATCCTTTTAAATTAAATTTATTTAGATAAATTATAACTAAGACTAACAAAAGTTTTAAAAGTTTTTTTTTAAAACCTCGTAAACTACAAAAAATTGGCTTTTGAAATTAATATGATATATTTGGAAAGCCCTGGATATAAATTATCAAAAAACCGGCCAAGTGCGAGTCGGACTCGCGCACTGAGGGTTCCGTGCCAACGTTAATTGAATTAGGCAATTCACTTACTTCCACTTAGTAAAATACCACAATATTTTGTTGACAGCAAATATAACTTTGTTTTTCATAGTGTTTGTATGAAGAACAAAGTTATGTTTGCGGTTGTTGAAAAAGTGCTATATCTCAAAAACTTCTCGTTCGATCCCGTTCGAACCAATTTTCGTTGAAAGTTTTTGTTATGATCTTCATTATATATTTTTTTCAAAATTTACACTCGCTTGGTTTAGAAGTTAGATGGGGGGGGACGCCCATTTTTCCACTTTGGAAGCGTCTAGCTAAAAAACGTTAGACTTTAAAAGAAAACGGTTTTAGGAACCTCTATGTCATTTTTGAAGACCTATCCATAGACACCCCACACGCATAGGTTTGACTAAAAATTTTTTTTTCGGTTTTAGTTTCATGTATGGGAGCCCCCCCTTAAATATCATTATTTGTTATTTTTTGTATGAGAATCGTAAAGCGGTTAAGAGGATACATCTCCCTACCAAATTTCAGTAGTGTGATGCTTATAGTTTCAGAATAAATTGGGTGTGACATACGGACGGACAGACAGACAGACAGACAGACAGACAGACAGACAGACAGACAGACAGACAGACTTGACGAAACTATAAGGGTTCCGTTTTTTGCCATTCGGCTACGGAACCCTAAAAAAAGGTTTGGACGTCTCTGCTTTGGCCACCTTGTATAACTGATAAACTGACTATCTTAACAAACTATCATGCTTACATCGCTTCTTTACTGCGGTATGGATTGATCCTGTAGGGGAATAGTGCTAATGTCCATAGAGCATTTGTGGAACAAAAAAGATGTGTGCGAGCAATTTATGGTGTACCTGCATATCACACTTGTAAACTTGGAAGTCTCCAAATCCTCACCGTGCCAAGTCTTAACATCTTTGAAATTTGTAATTTTGCTAAAAATAACCCTGATTTATTTTACAAAGCATCTGATGTCTACCTTCGTAATAAGAGTAACCCTAATAGGCTCGTTTTAAACTTTGCACCATGAACAACATTGAAAAGAAAAACAATCATAAACTATGTGCCTAAAATCTACAATAAGATAACAGATTATATAAAAGCCTTTAGGGCAAGTCTCTTTAGAAGCCAGTTATATTCGTGGCTTTTGAATAATAACTTCTATAACATTAGGGTTTTTTGAAATAAGTAATTAATAATTATAATTTATCTGAATGTAATAGTATGTGTATTTTTTATTAAAATAATGCTTTGTTATAAAAAATATTTTACATGCCAAAATTGTGGCGAGACATGGTGAACTATATATATTTCTAATTACCAATCAAATGTTCTCATAACATATAATATATCCTTTGGACATTCCCACACATCGCCATCTAGCCCTAAAGTAAGCTACTCAAAGCTTGTGTTATGGGTGCCAGACAACGGATATAATACTTAAATACTTTTTTTTGTAAATACATACATGATATACATAGAAAACACCCAGACCAATACAAACAGACATGTTCATGCACACAAATGTTTGTATTGTGCGGGGATCGAACCCGCACCCGCTGCGTAGTAGGCGATTTCTCGACCACTACACCAGACGGGTCGTCAATTAGGAATCATGTAAATAAATAAATCTGAATTTGAATTATTATCTTGACTTGTTCTCAGTTATTCTACAGTCAGTGCAGTATGTTTTTCGCCATCACACTATTGTATCACTCGTTAGTTCGTCACTAAATCATCCACTTATTTCACACTCATATCATGTTCTTCACGGTCCATCAATCTCTCTCTAAGAAAATTCCTTACTTCGAAAACAGACGATTCGTGTAACTTAAAAAAAAAAGTAAAAACTGACATCACTTTGATCATCAAGCATCAACTATCACAGCACCGACTCCAAAAACAAATTGTTTGCCTAAAACGAATTCCTTTCCTTTCAATGGTGAAGAGTTTATTTAAGACTTTTTAGTGCATTTTGGTTTTGAAGTCGGTTTTTACTTTTTTTTAAATTTATTTTATTTCTTCATTTTTAGTGATTACATAAGAGGGAGGGGGGAGTTGCACCTTATGATTCTATTTTTTAAGAAGCTACAAATTACCTATCATAAGTTCCGTCATAATAATTACTGAACTCCTGAGCGTTAAGGAGTTCCACCATCAGCTCAGCCCCACAAGATGTTGACTATCAGACGTAACAACACGTCAACATTAAGATTCTAGTAAAGAAACACTATACATGCCTTTAAAATTTGAGGGTTTCCCTCGATTACACCAAGATCCCATTATCAGATCTCAAAACTAAAAGAATGGGAACAACTAGAAGGTACACCCTCTAAGTAGGCGAATTTTTTTTTTGATTCGGTCGACAAACGACTGAGATATGAGGTAACATACATACAAAAAAAATAATTAAAAAAAACATACAGTCGAATTGATAACCTCCTCCTTTTTTGAAGTAGGTTATAAAAAGCATTTATTTTTTCCATTTTAAGCAAACTGGTTTCAATTTTTACCCGACTACGGCGAAAAATTTTGACCTGTATGTATATATGTATGTATGTGAGTATGGATGTTCATCTGTTCCCTCATAACTAGTAATCTATTAATCGCAATTTGTTGTTGGAAGCCGCTTGATCTTCCGCTGGTTATAAGCCACATGAAGTTACGTTAAATTGCCTAAAGCGCCCTCTTGGAGACTTAAAGTAAAGAACTAAAAAAAATATTTTACGGTGTCGTGTAAACAATATTAGCTTTTGGCTTTGCTTGCAATCACCTCATAATTGCAAGAATTTATAAACTTACTTTTAAACTAGTGTTAGTTTAACTATGTGTTAGGTACTATACTAGGTCTGCTCTGCATTATAATTATACTAAACACAAATTTACATAAAATAATAGGTAAGGTAACAACCTCATTAATATGAATAAAAAGAATGTTTCTAAAACTAAAACCCCACTACTTAAAACACGCTCTAAAAGTACGAAACAAGAAAATAGTCTTAAAGGATAGCCGTGGTCATATGCCACCTACTGTAGCAAAACAGATTCGTTATACATGTAACACTTTTACGGACAGTACTCCAGACAAAATATAATTTTTATTGTTATCCCGCCTATAGGTAGTCACTGTCCGAGAAAGAGTTAATAATAAAATAAAATCAAAGTGGCATACGATCACGGCTATCCTTTAAGACTATTTTCTTGTTTTGTACTTTTTAAAGCGTGTTTGAAGAAGTCGGGTTTTAGTTGTAGATATTATTTTTATTCATATTAATGAGTTGGTTACCGTACCTATTATTAACGGTCACGGATCAAAAGATCGCCGGCGGTCGCGTAAACAAAAGTATAACAAAAGACTGTTGATACATCCGTGAGTTAAATTTTGTTCTTCATATTCATTTTGTCAGTTGTACATGTCTTTGAGGGATGTGAATTTAAGCTTATTCACAAAATACCAAGGCATTCAAATGTATAGTGAAATCTGCTAGAAAGAGTACAGTGAGCTATAAATCAGCTTGTGACGGCGCACCGGACAGAAGCCAATACTTCACGTAAGACTAGTAGTATTATATTATCTGGGACGTAAGGCTCCGCGCTGAAGCCCGCAGCGCATATTCAACGAATTGCTGAAAAACGACCTTGTTCGTCCAATGTTTTTTTTTAGTGACCTTTAAAGAGAAATAATTTGATTAAATAAAGAGCTGATTTTTCAACAGCCAGATTATAAATAAATGATCAATAAAACCTAAAGCAACATATTTTAATACTTATTAACATTTTAAGAGTGTCCTCAATGAACATATTACAAACTCAACAATATGGTAACAGACATAGTCTCAAGAAACAGTGATTTCAACTGGCACTGGGCAATGGCATGTGGCATGTAAAAAAAAAATTGCACTCCGGGAGTGCCGGCAGAAGTGAAAACTTGAATATCAACGTTGTGCATTTTTGATTTTTTGGAATAGTTAGGGAATAATTTTGAATGAATTGCTCTTATTATCAATATAAAAGTACTATAATACTAATAATAATAATAATAATAATACTAATAATAATAATAATAATAATAATAATAATAATAATAATAATAATAATAATATATTTTTATAGAATACAATATTTATTTATTGCGCTATCGTACACAAACATTTCAATTTATATTATATTAAATTACATTAAAAAGTTTATCTCTCAGAATAATCAACTTACATCCATAATTTCGCCAACCGTCTTACGGTTTTTCGATCAGCCCACGTGTCCTGACGCGAGTTTCACATTTTTCCCCCATCCCACAAAAGTGCTCAACGCCGCTAAAGAAGTTTTCACTTCAAAAACGGATTTTATATCAGAATTACGTACTCGTTGTAAGAAATGGCAATGTCGAGTTCTATGACCGGACACATTTTTTTGCAATGCTGGTACGATAATTATGTTTTGTTTTTTGCAAAAAATATATTAATTGTAATAAAATAAAAATAAAAATTTGATTTTTTTTTGTATGTAATAAATTAGGACTATATATAATTGATTGCTTGTTACTTAAAGGACCTATATTTTTAATTTCTGCTCCTATTACAGGCCACACCCTGTATAAAGTATTTATTACTACAATTGGGTGTTATTCCCCCGTGTGTAATTAGGGCCGGGACACAATAATGGATACATCAATGCCGGCGCCGCTCTATTAAGCGCGGATTATCGTGTCACCCGGTATATTATACTGATCTATGCCGATGTACTATGACGAGTACGCACACAGGCGATGACGGATTGAAATAACAGAGAATTTTGCTTGAAGTCATATGTTTTTGTGTGGCTGGAACATACATAAAACACTAAAATCACTAGACACAAATTCTGGCTGAGATGGATCAAGCATTGCACCCGTGTATAATGAATAGGCTTACTATTTAAATGAATCACAGATTATAAACGGAACGGTCTTAAGAAACTGTTACATTATTTCGTTTAGTATTCTGAATCACAAACGTTTTATAATGTGATATCAATCAGCACAACTGAAACACTCCCACGGGCACGAAGAGTAACAAAACATTAACAAATAGCTCTAACTATTTATGCGTGGCGTTGGACGCTTAAAAAATACTTTATACTCTATTTAGCTAGAGAACTAAATGGCTAAAATATATTTTAAGACAAGGAAGTGACATCGTGATATGCTTCAATATTTTAGGCAAAACAAGACGACCTTCGTGGTGTAGTGGCTTGGCACGCTGGTTTCAAGGCGTTACTGCTCTGAGATCCCGGGTTTGATTCCCGGTCGGGTCAATATAGAAATCAAAATTTTCTCTAGGTCTGGGTGTTGTGGTACCACCGTTGTGTCTGATTTCCATAACACAAGTGCGATTAGCTGATTACTTTGGGATCAGAGCAATGTTTGTGATTGGTGTCCAATTTTTATTTATTTATTATTTAGGGAATTGTTTCATTTAGTAAATGACGCTTTAAAACCACACCCGAAACACCTATATTTTTCCATACCCTTATTTTGCAAACCCTCATTAAAAATCAAAAGCCAATATTTAACATCTAATGCATGATCCACTCTCACCAGTGTGTGTACACCTGGTCGCATCTCGGTCATTATCCGAATTGCCCATTATAATCGGCCTAGCCCACTCGAAAATGCTTACTTAACTGTGACATAAATAAGCTATAAATATTAATTACGTTATTAGGAACAGCTGATCGAAATTACTATTTCAATAGTCCGTATTAAGAATTAAGCTGCTTATGTATATAGTGTAATAAAGATTTTTTAGCCTAACGTACACACTGCATGAATATACAATTTTGAAAACTACAAATTCGCACTAGACAATTTTTTTTATAAATTTTTTTGTTCAAACGAATCGTTTGTAAGATACACAAAGTTTTTCATTTTAAAACTCATTACGTTGTGCTTTGTACATCCAAGACTCGTTTGAAAGAGAATATATGTACATATATAAGTTTGTTTCTATTAAACATACATCCTATGTACCAAAATAAAAAGAATGGCTTATGTAAATATCAATATAGAAACTCATATTTCCATGTTACTATTTGCACAGATAAAAACACTGTTGCAAAACACTAACAAATGCAATTTTCATTTTCCTACAAACTTGCGAACGTATTCACAAGTTTTATTTAACATGATATTACTTTACTCATTAACATAAGCTCTGTTTGACCCTCCTTTTGTGAACTTGTTGTATTTTAGCTGTTTTATATTTTTCTTGTATTGTGTTTCGTTCAAAGGGTACGGAACTGCTTACTCAGATTTGCGCTCACGTAAAGAAGTTGTAATTTTCCATATATGTGTTGTCTGTTCTAGGAAATTCGAAGTTCAAACACTATTTTACGTTTCACATTGGCGTATAAAAAACGCTCTGTTATCTATTTAGTAAAACTGCATTTAATGTAAACCGTAGCTGTAGTATGATTATATAAAATGTTACATTTTAATCTTTCAAGTTGCATTGCAATAAGTAAGTATTAGACATGACGGGTCCAAACGGGAATAGAACCTTATAAGTAATGCTACTCACTGCTCCATATTACGGCTGTGTTGCAACTGCCGTGGTTACGAGTCGACTTTTTATGCGCGTTAAAATCCGTCATGTCTAATACTTACAAGTGTTTTTTATTGCGAGCTCAAAGAATGCTTGATTATTCATACCAAATAGCATTTTCTAATAAAACTGTCCTTTCAACGAAAGAAGTAAAGAGAAAAGTATTTGGTACAGAACCCTACAATGTGAGCCTCCACGTATACCATGGTTTTATAACTCTACATTAAATAGACACCACATTGTCGCCTTGCATAGATTGCGGTCTGGTCACTATCCTGGTAATTATTTTGCCTTTTTGATGAAGAAGGTCGATTCTCCAAACTGGCATCTCTATGTGGCAAAATAGAGGATGTCCAACACATTATTGTAGAATGTGAAAAATTCCGGGAGGGAAGTGATTTCATTATGCGGAAATACTGTATCAATACGCACAACTTAGGAGCATTCATCAATATTTTATCACAACCAACAAGTGAAGCGGCAACGCTTCTTGTAAACATGATTTCCCGCCATTAACTCCATTCTCTCGTGGTTATTGTAATTCATTGTGTGAGATTCGATGGGGCTGACATGCCAGACTCTGGTAAAAGCCTCCAAATAAAAACAGATAAAAAAAATACAACTGTCATACCTATCTATAAGTTTCTAGATCTCGACCAGCAGTATTTAATTAATATAGTGTATAGTTAGTGGGGACCTCCCCACCTTTACACCTGTAAAAAAGTAAACATTACCATAATTTTCTATGATTATTGTAAAAATGATAATACTGTAAAAAAAACTGATAACTGATATTATTATTTATACACAGTCTGGCCATAAATACTGTTACAATTAAAAATAAGATATTACATTTGAATTTGGAATCTTTCATATTTATACGATTGCTCATTGTGTTTTCTAATTTTGGCGCCAATACATTTTATAATATTTTGCGATATTAAAATGAAGTGGGGTGATAAAAAGAACCGAATCGCTGTGATTGCATTACACAAAGTTGGTATAGAGCCAAATGCAATTTTTATAACTCTCCATACGCTTGGTATTAGTCAAATGTTTGTGTACCGGGCTATCAATAGGTACAATGAGATCTCCTCTGTTTGTTACAGAAAAAGATCTGGCCATCTACGTTGTGTTCGTACGAAAAAAGGTAGTCAAAGCAGTAAGGGAAAGAATTCGCAGAAATCCTGTCCGAAAGCAAAAGATTTTATCTCGGGAGATGAAGATAGCACCCAGAATCATGTCGCGTTTTTTAAAGATGACTTCGAACTTGCAGCCTATAAGAGATGCACTGGTCATTTTTAAACTGATAATTTAAAAAAGAATAGGGTGGTAAAATCGAAAAACTACTGAAGCGGTGTACGCAAAGGGAGGTCACAGAAAAATTTTGTTTACGGATGAGAAAATCTTTACAATTGACCAACATTTTAACAAACAAAATTACCGTATTTATGCTAAAACCTTTAAGGAAGCTTTCCCATTAGTCGGCAGAGTGCATCGTGGGCATTACCCGACTTCAGTGATGGTTTGGTGGGGGGTTAGCTATGAAGGAGTGACTGAGCCATATTATTGTGAAAAAGGTACCAAAACATCGGCACAAGTGTATCAAGATACCACTCTTGAGAAGGTAGTTAAGCCACTTAACAACACCATGTTCAGTAACCAAGCATGGTCTTTCCAACAAGACTCGTCGCCAGTTCATAAAGCTCTGTCCACGCAGTCTTAGGTTAGAAGCGAACGTTTCGGACTTTATCGGAGCTGAAGACTGGCCGTCGTCTAGTCCTGATCTTAATCCGCTTGATTATGATTTGAAATCAGTTTTAGAGAGTACGGTTTGCTCTAAACGCCATGATAATTTGGAGTCCCTAAAACAATCCATACGATTGGCAGTGAAGAATTTTCCCATTTAAAGAGTGCGTGCTTCTATTGATAACTGGCCTCAACGTTTAAAGGACTGTATTGCTGCCAATGGAGACCTCTTCGAATAAGCTTGTTATATTTTAAATTGCTTTATATTTATGTATAAAACTAACACACTGTAAAAGTAATAAATATTATTTGCATTAAAATAAATGTTTTTTCTTTGTGACAATATTTATGGCAAGACTAAGTATATTTTTATCAATGGTACTTATAAATATGACATAGGTTTTATTATGATTATTGCTGTTCGTCATTATTTTCTATGAATTAAGCTGACTGACATGATAACAAAATAACAAGTGTCAGTAGTTCTCTTAATCGCCTTTACTTTACTTGACATCTGTTTAACTTTTTGCATGAACATAGGCGAAGATATTAGTTAAATATTATGACTTCTGTTTAAGCTTGAATGCGATTAAGTTTCTCAAACTGTAAGCTATAAGTGTAATGATTAAAAACAATAAAATCTATTCCTACACAACGAGAGTTAATTTTATCAGTTGGGGTTCTGGCAAGCTTTTCAAGCCCCAACTACTGAGGACTTTTCTTATTTCAGGGAGAATTTTCAAAATTGGAGCAGATGAGCTATTAACTCTATATTTTTCTTTGATATTGCCCGCAGAGGATGAAGGATCTGGCTATTAATTTCCTGTTTTGTATATTTCCTTCAAAGTAATGTGTAACTGACTTATGTGATGTACAATAAAGCGTTACCTTATCTTATCTTTTTACTAAAAACTTTTTTTTTCAGGAAAAGTCTGCGTTTACAAGCGCCAGTGCGAAACACAGTCGCAATTTAGCAGTTTCGCTTATTACGCGAGTTAGAGTCTCGCGGCGAGTTGCAGCTTGCAGTTTCGAGCTGGAGCGTTGGTAATTGTCATTAATACATACACGGGATTGTGGCAACACCACTCTGACGACACCGACTGACGACCTCCGTGGTGTAGTGGCTAAGCACGCTGGGTTTCAAGGCGTCGCCGCTCTGAGGTCCCATGTTCAATTCCCGGTGTACTACTAAAACTACCCAAATTAAGAGTAGCGTTAGGTTTGTTTAATTCCACACTTCACCAGTTTCAGTGACACGAGTATTAATAATAATATTGAACATCAATTACATACATTGCTCTGATCCGAAAGTAAGTAGCTATAGCACTTGTGTTATGAATATCAAAAACAATGGTGGAACCACAACACCCAGACCCGAGACAATATAGCAAGTTGTGATTTCTACATTGATCCGTCCGGGAATCGAACCCGGGACCTCGGAGCGGAGGCGACTTGAAACCCAGCGTGTTCAGCCACTACACCACATCCTTTAAACTACCAAATATCAAACTATTATTACCTTCTTCTAATCGTGTCGACTTTGGCGTTATATTTTTGAGGACCAGTACTCGGCGACTGACACAGCGTTATCAGTGGCGTTGTACAGTTCCGCACGTGTGCAGGTGAAGGGACACGTAGGGCAAGACAAAAGGTGTGCCATCTTCTGTGGAGAGACGCCACACAAGCACGGTTCGTCCGTAACATAACCCCATCTGTACATATTCTCTTCGCTTCGGCCGACTTGTGTCCGCAGTCTATTTAAAGACTTCCAAGGTTGCCAAGGTAGACTATAAAGTACCTGTAAAGTGCATACATAAGTGAGCATGTTTGCCAAGATATTCGCCTCAGCACAATAGCTCTCGATGAGGAGCGGCAGCAGTCTGAGCAGATAATCGGCGGCCACTGCTCGCGACTCACACGTTCGGCTTGTTGTAGTGTTCTACACTGAAGGACACGGAAACCGGACACAGGGGAAAATTCAGTTTTTTACTAAGGCTACCATTTTGAGATAGATATAAATGAGGATCGGAAGCAATCTGATGAGCAGATAATTGGCAGCCACTGCCTACGACTCACACGTTTAATTTTATTTAATAATAAATAATGTTTATATATATTTTTTGTTATTTACGTTATTCAGTATACTTACCGTCATACCCACACTTTACACAAAACAAAACAACAAATTTACAGTGCATTTATAGTTATTTCTAAGCTCTTTTAGTTTTTTGAAGTGCTTTAAACTGTCTTTCCTATGTAATTAAGTAAGTATCAATGTACCCAAAGTTTTGAAATAAAATTTATTTATTATTTTATTTAGGTACATCCTCAGTATAATGAGATATATACAGCTTCGTCTTGTTGTAGTATTTTACACTAAAAGTCACGAAAACTAGACCGGAGGAGACTAAAGTTTCTTTTTTTATACGGATTTCATTTTGTTTGATCTAATAGAAAGAAAAAGAAAAAACATTTATTCAGTACCAACATATTTTAACAAACTGTATTCTTCTTAGTTCTTAAAACTTATAGTAAAACAAAGCAAAAACAAACAAACACAAATTCTTGAATTAAACAATACCTCAATAGATTTTTTTCACATCTTATTCATTTTCCATTGAATCAGGACGTGTCATTTGACACTATCTCAAGTGCCAATCACATACTGTGTAGGTACTGCATTTGACGACATGTCCAGTTTCTTGAACCCGCACCGTACCCTCTCAAGAGTGTAGCGTATAGCGGCAGATCGCAATTGAGTTGCTCAACTATTCAGTCCGCAGGCGACGTCGGCGTCTTTATTGTCGAACTTCGGCTGAGGTGGAAGAGCTCATGCAACTCTATTTATTTTGTCTGTGCTCCCCTAACTGTGGCCCGACTTGTACAGAGGTAACAATTGGCCGAAGTTGATATTGTTCGAATAAGTAAGTGGCTTAAGACAGTTTAAGAGTTTGATGCATTAAAATATTTAATAAGCTGTCGTTCTTGCGACTTATTTCGCGCCTTTTGAGTTTGCTCCCTTCGCTCCCGCCGAAGCGTGACTATAGCCTAAATCATTTCTCTATGAATAAGCTTACCCAGCACAAACTTTAAAAAAATATATATTTATTAATTCCTGCGATTAGCGCATTCAAACAAACAAACACACTCTTCAGCTTTATAGTATTGGTATAGATTAACCCAGCAGGCCGCGGACATTATGCGTTTCATATAGATTTTTCAATACTGTGGCCAGGTTTAAGCAGCAAAAAGCCCATCATCTGTGTAATTATAATCCTCATTATATTATACTCTATCGTTCCCATTTCGCCAACTCTGTGTAGTGTATCCGAACGTGTGTGACACTAACAGCCATTTGAATTTCGACTGACTGACTGACAGATGATTATCGGTCAATGTGCCAGATTTTATCGATTATGGCTAAAATATGAAAGATAAGTCGGGTCGGAAAATAATTACGGGTTTACTAGGAATTCAATGGCAGATTAGACATTTTGAGGTTATGTTTTGTGATTGCAGAGTTATTGCACCTCACCTACATTCATTTTGATACATTCAGAAGGTAATTGTTATATTTTACTAAAGTAATTCAATACTTACTTACTTAGTTACCCTTAAAATACCAGTGCAATTATATATCAAATAAGAATTGTTTTTTTTATTATTTTGAAGAATATAATCTAAAACGCACTAAAAATACAAAATCTGCCGGTTTCCGCATGACCGGGAATGTGGAGGAGCCATTTCGTCTTCCGAAAAACGCGTTGCGGCATATAAGTCGCGAACGATACTTTTTACAAAAAAAAAGTTTAAATAAACAAAAAAGGTAATTTTATTTTACATAAAAAAGGTCTTTTTACATTTTTGTCCAAAGTTAGAACTTTTTGACTTGAAGCATCATAAAAACTCAAACTCCCGGTTTTTTGAGTGTATATCTTGATAACTAAGGGTGTTAAAAAAATGTTATGAAATAACGATGATTAAATTATGTTACTTTTATTATATCTCATATTTTTTTCTAAAGCTTTTCGACAATTTTCGTGGACTCGGAAAAAGTTACGCGTATCTGTATACAAAAGTATTATTAACATGTACAGTTTCATGTATGTATATTATTCAATAGCCTGTTGATCCTCAAATTGTTTTTTGGACGTACCGTAAGCAAACGAAGTAAAGAATTGAAGCAAAAAAAGAGTAATTTGCCATAAACATGTAATACAGACTGAGCGAAAGGAAAAAAAAAGAAACCAAAAAACCTTTCCGGTCAATTTAATGGAGAACCCACCAACATTTTTGTCAGATTAAGAAAATATGCTTTCAGGATACCGAGATAAACATCTCGTATGAAAATCTGACGCGCTCGAGTATTTCAAAAAAATTTTTTTTTGCATTTTCAAAAATTCATCCTAACTTATTGTCACGCCGAAATCGACAGTTTTTTTAAAGGGAGCTTCCTTGGGGCCTACTTAACACCCCTTCCGAAAATCCGACGCGCTCGAGTAATTTTTTTTTTGAATTTTTGACTATTTTTTATATGCCTACCCCCACCACGCAAACCGGCAGATTAGTATACCGTTGTTATCAGAGGCACTTGGGGCATACGTAGTATGAATATCTGACGTGCTCGAGAATGCCCACGTAACTGGTTTTTTTTTACATTTTTGAAAAACCGTACACGCCAAACCCACCGCTAAAATGGTTTTTTACAATACGAGCTTTTCTTTTTCAAATTATTTTATCTTTCGATTTTGATAGGTCTCAACGGCGCCATTGAATTAAGCCATTTAGCTACCTCGCCTCCCTAACTATTACTGAAATCAATACCATACACCGCCTCTTCTAAGGCACCCGCTGAAAAGCAGCGTCGTGGTATGCGTTCCGATACTATGACTTATGCTGAACGGGTGTTTTTATTGTCTCAAGTAGCCTGCGTTTAGTATATTAATAAAGTAATGATGTTGATTGTGAGTATTTCAGTCGAATACATTTATTTTCTTTCTTAATTTCTTTTCATATTATATTATAAATAGGGAGCTTTATGTCTCTTATCACTGTGTACAAATATTTTTCCTTTACTCTTAGTGCTGTTTCCCACGGAGACATGAAGTACTGTTTTCGGCAAGATCCTGTTTAGTGGTATACGCGTTTCAATACTAAAATTTACATGGACATACCGTTTGCAGTGACTAGAAAAAAACCGCCACATGTTTTATACTGATCCTGTTGTGTTTTGGACTAGTTCCACTAATAAAATACCAAACACAACAATAATAATAGTCCCAATAGCCGATTTCGACTACGGTGGCCAGTCACAACGACTAGCCGACTGCGCGGGACATATTATAGTGCACAAGTGTGTGCGCAAACACAGGTGCACTCTCTATTCCTTTCACTCTCATAGCCCGATGGGACAGCAATCTGACACGACCGGAGAGAGATCAGGGGCAGGACCAACGGCTTTACGTGCTTTTCCGAGGCACGGGGGTGAAACACCGCCAACTTCCAAACTCCGGGCTACCCTAAGAATTTCTGAACAGAATTTCAGTTTTTTTTTGGCTCTTGGGGATCGAACCCGGGACCTCTGGCGCTGCCGTCGCTTTAAAGTGCGACCCTCTTACCGCTGCGCCACCGAGGCAAACACAACAAATCACATAGTAAAAAAAGAGGACAGGACACAGGTCGGACAACCGTACCTGCAAAAACTGCCGAATGACACACCTGAATTTTCTGGGAGATCCAGTTATGCAGTGATCCCGCAGATCTGGACTACCGTGGGAAACGGCCCTACATCCAAACACTAATTTCGAAACTCAGGTACTAGCTGTTAATTGGGGCACGGACTAACGTAAAACTCGCACAGTTTTGACATCATTTGACCTCATAAAATATGAATTTAATAGCAATCAAGTGTCTATTAATTAGCGAAGTTGCCAACCTATTATTAGGGGCCATACAGTTCTTAATTACATTTGTGTCAATGGACAATATTTACGACCATTTTGTTTATGAGTCTACACGATTTTTATGGGACTGTGCACTCATAAAAATTGAACATATTTTTAAGAATAGGGAGACATATGCTTTTGATGTTGTTCTGTTAAGTTAGAGGATAACGACTGTATTTTATAGCAGCATAACAATTTTCGTATCTTGACGTGCGTGGTATGTGTTTTACTAGTACCTAAGATTGTTTTTAATAATAAACAGGTGTAGGTTACTAATAATATAAATTGCACTTGTAAAAAGCAACTGTGTCAGAGGAGAAGTCGAACTCCGCCGTGTCTTACACTATCTGGGCGTATGCCTATATCTATAATATATATATTTATATAATTACTAGTGGTCTCTCGTGTAGTCGTCCGCGTGTGATATTTCATAGCCTCAAATCTTTTTGTTGTTAATGTTTGTGCAATGACACTAAAAGAGTATACAATGGTGCTTAAAAAGGTGACGCGTACGCTAAAGGTTAAAATAAGATTTTCTAGCCCTATTTTGAAGCTTATGTCGTGTTTGGTCGCGACTGTGTTATTTGAAAACCAAATACTCATGAAAAAAAATGTTGTATTTCTAAATGTGTAATGAAACCATATCAATGAGTAGTGACATTATCTGGCTAGTTTTTTTTATTACAGAAACTCAACCGTTTGACTTTAATGTATGATATTATTATTGCAAGTATCAGTTTACTGTGAATATACACATGAAATTTCGCTTAGATATTCATGGGCCTACAAGATATTACGTTTTTGACTTTTCAATTATTTTATTATATTGATGTTTTAAAGTTTATACTTTTGTATAAACAATAATTTTGTAATTATATTATCTGTTTTTTTACACTGTTAGGAATTATTATTTAATATTTTAGAATACTTTGTTTTAATTGAATATAAACGACAGCGTAAACTAATCAAATAATTAAAAACAGCTCCTGTTCCACTTAAAGTGTTATAGTAACGCTTTAACTTATTACTCGTAAGTCTATTAGTTCAAACCACTAATTTAGCAGGTTACGCTGTACAAAGGCTGTGTTAAGCTCAAATGTATCGCATACCTGTATAATGACTTTAGAATACGATTCTATACAGGTGAGGGGTTGATATTAGCTTTTTAACGGCCATTGTATCGCTTAGAAGCTTTATAAAGGCTGTGAAAGCTGCTTGTGTGCAAGTTGGGCGGGAATCAAACCCGGCACTTCGGAACGGTGACGCCTTGACACCCAGCGTCCTTAGCCACTACACCACGAGGGTCGTCGTTATTGATTTATGCTAGAATTTTTAAGACACCAACAGATATTCTCAATAATTAGTGTAAACTAATTAACGTTCCCAGTTTCGGTACATTGCCGTCCTAATAATTAGAGAATCGATTGATTTATAGATTTGACGTAAACTAGCATTAGTTGACTGATTTATATGTGCTCATTCTGTGGTAACGGGATACCAATTGGGGCTTGTGGATGGCATGCAGAATAATTGGAACTTTCGACTGTTAGAAAATATTTCTTAACTGTGCCTAATGTAATGAAAATATCTTTCAAATAATAAGTAGAGTTGTAGTCACATATTCTTGATACTAAAATCCTTTTTTAACTATTTAAAGTACCAATTACAACTTTTTCTAAAAAACATTGAATGATTCAAAACCTTTTAATTGCTTTGTATACAGAGTTTAACAAAATCAACTGCATTCCTTTTAGGTAGAGATTCTGTTGCTAACATACAACAACTTTTTGGATGGGACCAATATCGAAATCCCAAGTTTTTTTTAACTTCTCCATACAAATTATAATCAGCTGAGCGGCAGTCTAGTGGGAAAGTGATTTTTTTTTGGGATTATGATGTTGGTATCATACAAAAAGTTGTTGTATTTGAGAATCGGAATTGGCCCCTAGAAGGAACGCAGTTAAGTTTGTTATACCCGATACATAAGTACTGATGTAACTCTTTATACCTAAACGCCCTACAGGTGATTATTCCATCATCACGCTATTCTGCCTCACATGTTAAGTGATCGCGAAAAATGATTAATCTATTCACTGACTCCTACTTAGTGTGTATCCACTCATAAAAACTCAATTAACTTAAAACAAACGCGGTTAAAATTACTCTCGCGTTTCCGGTGAAAGAAAAAAATACTGATGATATACAATTTCGGCGGTTCGTAATTAAGAAATCCATAAGACAGTTAGCGCGATCGCAACCTTCAATTATAAGAGCATTAGTAACGTCTAATAACACGATTAAGAACATATAAACTGTTGTACACTCCGTCACAAAAAAGAGTGCCACTAGTCCCCTTATTATAATAACATAACGAAAGTACACTGAATGTCACTCCGTTTTTAGGGTTCCGTAGCTGAATGGCAAAAAACGGGACCCTAGTTTTGTCAAATCTGTCTGTCTGTCCATCCCGTATGTCTCAACAACTTTATTTTGTAACTATAAGTAAAATACTGTTGAAATTTGGTACGAAGATGTATCTTGTCAACTACTTTAAGGTTTATATACAAAAAATAAAAATAATAAAATTTAAGGGGGCTCTCCCATACATGAAACTAAAACCAAAAAAATGATTTAGTCAAACTTATGCGTGTGGGTTGTCTATGGACAGGTATTTCAAAATGACAAAGAGGTTCCTAAAACCATTTTATTTCAAAGTCTATCAATTGATAGATAGACGCTTCCAAAGTGGTAAAATGGGCGTCCCCCCCCTCCCTCTAACTTCTAAACCAAGCGAGTGTAAATTTTGAAAAAATATATACATATATTGTAGATCTTAACAAACACTTTCAACAAAAATTGGTTTGGACGGGATCGAATTAGTAATTTTTGAGAAATACCACATTTTCAAGAACCGCAAACATAACTGTACCTTATTACGCTTTTAAGTACTCAGTTTTGGGAATAAGAGGGTCGAAGTTCAAGGTAATGAAGTCCTCTCAAAAGATTTATTTATTAACATCTGAAAACGTCTCATTTATCCACTTTGATAACGTATACGTTGAGAATGTATTTATTCAAACCAAATTCGTAGAATATTAACATGTTGTAAGTTTGGTAATTTATGTTATTTTCTTCAGTGAAAGTTTCAAATAATATTAATTTATAAAAAATGATTAATTCTTCGTTAGACATTTTACAATCTTCCTGCAGCAAATACCTTACTGAAAATACGCTTTGATCCTTATTTTTACTTCCTAGAAATACCATTCTAGGTCTATTAGTGGGGTCGGATTCCTATGTCCTGACATTTACAGCATCGAAAACTTCAGACAAATAAAAGTAAGCAGATAGTTTAATGCTATAATTAGCATGCTTTTATAAAAGCGTCTTTAGGGAAATCCTTTAAGACGCTATAATGAGAGCATTGGAATAAATACCGATACATGCTTGCAAGAAACTAATAGCACTAATGCCAGGACTAGGTAAAAATGCAGCTTAACGACGTACAAAAAACATCCAAAACATTGAATTCGTCTTGTTTGCACTTGGCTTGGTCTGGAGTCAAAAGCAAATCTATACTTAATATTGTTACGGAAATGGGTGCGGGATGGGAAAACAAGGTTTAAGAGAGAGTGTCCGTTTATTCAGTTCACCAGGGAGGCCCACAGATAGTGGAAGCGTTCAACTATGTTACGGAGTTTGCGGTAGAATTTCACTCCTACTTCTTTTTCTCTTCTTCAGACTGCTTCGCTGTACTTTCGGCCAAGAGTTCTATTATTCTTCTCTTCAAAATTTAATTTTCGTTTTTAAATTTGAATTTTGTTCTAATTTTTATTTCATGTGTGATTTCACTTCTTTTGTCATTTCACGTTCCTTGACGTGTCAACGTAGGCAGGCAGATCAGATTGACGTTGACAGGCTTGAAGTTGACGATATTTATGTGTCGGATAGTTTATTTATCGAGGAAGCCTTTAATTAGGCTATAGAACACCACGCTGCAGTGGGAGGGGAGGAAGCAAACTTAGTCGTAAGCTCATGATTCAGAGCATTAGGACCCATGCACAATCCTATTCGTGTAACCAGAGGATAGCTACCAGAACATCAGGCTTCCCACTTATTTTGCAAACTAGCCATTATTACAACTGTAAAAGATATTGTAGTTTGTACCTTGACGTGCTGTTGTCCATACATATCATGAAAGTGTGGGGACAATATTATATTCGAGTTACTGATGATATAACTGGTCAAGCGTCTTTCTTAATGAAAATCATATTGAAGTCTACTTATTTCATTTTTTAAGAGATCAAGAATACGACATGTCGAGTTGTTGCCTCAAAAAAACCTATTCTGACTGTACCGCATAGCAATTACAATTCATAATTAAGTAGGTATAAATGGTAATTTACTTGGTAGCAAATACGAATGGATGTGCTCTACTCTCGAATTATCATGAGTGGAGGCATTCATTGTTAACAGATATGTTAATATTAATGACTTGTATTAAATATTTATGTAATAGAAATTTGTAATTGGTCCACCTATTGACATTAATAAACAAATTATGATTATTAAATCATTATTTTTTCGGTAAAAACTTTTCTAAGCACATGATGGTATTTGAGGGGTTCATTGCACACAACAAAAGAGGATTTTATTTTATTATCTCTTTCTGTTTTTGCTTCATCTACGTGACTTCATATCGAATAGAAGTTCATTCTTCATATTTTCTAGTAATACGATTGTTTCCAAGGTAGCTCCTCTTTTCTGTTTTGTCTAAAATGGCTCGACTAATCAATCTTCTGACAAACACTTGATTGTAACTTAATTCTTCAACTTATGGTCTCAGTGTCAAAAAGCTATGCTCAGCGTTTCTCTACGAGATCGAATCAAAATAGGGAGATACGTACAGGAAGGTGACGGCAATAGCCCTGAGAATCAGTAAGCTTAAGTGGTAGAGGGCAGGGCACATAGCGCGAAGAACTGATACAGGATAGTTATAGATTGGAGACCTTTCGACCAAAGACGCAGCGTAGGACGTCCACTGATAAGCTAGACAGACGACCTTGTAAAGATCGCAGGACCAAATTGGATACAGACCACTTGTGATCGGTTCTTGTGTTTAAACTTTATCTTCTGGATGCGCAACTGTTTTTAACAAACAATATGAAAACTGACACTAGTTATTTAGGTCACGCCAATCATGTGGGGCACATTAATCTGGTAGTCACTGAATGTATCAATCGCATGGTGCCCGCGGGGGCACTTGTCACGCCACGGGGGCCGATAGAACAGCTCTCCGGGGCTCCCCGCATGGACACGCTGCCATGACACACACTGCTGATTGTGCTGACTGTATTATTATTGTATCTTTCCTGCGGGATATCAAGGCCGAAGCTGGTCCTTTTGGAAGGATTACCTGGTGATATGGATCCAACAGGAAGAGAGATACTTTAATGTGTTGGAGATATGTAACACCTAGCGGGAACTATCTCTGCTGCACTATTAAGGAGATACAGCCAAGACAGCATCATCTAGGTGCAAGGACTATTGCAGATAAGATGGAGATGATGCCCAGACTATAGAAATTGCTGGGATTTTGATAAGACAACGGTCAAGTCAAATGAGTCATCTCGATTTATTTCTTTTTATTTTCTCAGCTTGAGGGCTGGTATTTTAAAAGATCATTTGCGGGCAATGCCAAGTAAGATGGTCCTCAGACCTTAGTACGGGTAGGTATTGAGATTTCTGCCGCTGATATGGCAGGTTCATCTTGAAGAAATCGTCGCACAATTCGGCACGTGTTTAAGATGGCTGTTTTTTGCATAGTTATGTCAGTACTCTGTGGCAGTTCGAGGAGTTTAGGACTTTGGTGAAGATGTTTGGGTATTATCCTCATCTCGATTTATTATTATCATCATTTTTTTCTTTATGGCACTAAAAAATACAATCCAAGTTGGGCACTTATTATTTACCAGTCATTCATCGGATTAAGCAGAAATGCTTGAAACGGCACGAAAATATCCATACGGCGCGCTAGCACGGCTAAGCTAGCAGAGATTATAATAGGGGAAACAGAGAAGGACAAACCTTGACATGCTTTTTAGGAAGCGGATGGCGCCATTGTTAAAACGTTTGCGGGCAGCTCTAACAGCATCTTGACCACAATGGCAGATAGGTGGGACTCGCCGATACTTAGGCGCTTGATGCTGCTGCATGCCAAGGTATAAAACGTCCGTTAGGGTGCTCGTCCATCATATCGCCTTTATTGGGTTATTTTCTTTTCATAATTCATATTTTTACGACACATTTTTTAGAATTACCTATATATGGATTTCTAATACCTGAAACAAATTTTTGGTGGTCTTATCTGGTGTGAACCTTGTTTAGGATTAAGGCGTTTGTCGGTCTTGATCGGTGACGCATCGTAATGTTACGTCATGGCCGTAAGCATTTTGAGAGCCTTGTTTTAAGTATTCATTTAAGGCTAAGCAGATGTTTGACCTCGATCACCCCTGATGTCAGGTATAAATGAGGTCTAGGGTGGAGCATACCTGCCTAGTAGCAACCTATTCACTCTTGTCTTAAGGAGGTCTAAGTCACATTCCTGAAAGAAAACTTTAGCAGGCAGAAAACTCAAAAGACTTTGTTTGACTGCCGTTGGCCTTACTGTTTATGCTCTTTGCCTCCACAAGCATCTCCTGTGTATAGTAACATCAGGTATAGGTAGAATATTGATGACCTCCGTGGTGTAGTGGCTAAGCACGCTGAATTTCAAGGCATCGCTACTCAGAGATCCCGGGTTCGATTCCCGGTCGGGTCAATATAGGAAGCAAAATTTTCTACATTGTCTCGGGTCTGGGTGGTGTGGTACCACCGTTGTGTCTGATTTCCATAATACAAGTGTATTGGCTACTTACTTTGCGATCAGAGCAATGTATGTGACTGGTGTCCATATTTTTATTTTCATACATATAGTCTACGCACCAATATTAGGAAGGATATTTTTATACATTTTAGACAATAATCTGTGTCTCATCTTTCCTCGTTACTAAGGAAAATTTACCGACTACGAGTATAATGACTCAAGTACAAACCACTCTGTACGTTTTCAAGAGAGATATTCTTAACGGTTCGTTCCACTCAAATATTCCCGAACACTGTATAAAAATACGAAGGCCTATCATAACAGGTACTCGAAATGCATTTTGTACACATCAAATATGTTTTGTTATTACTAAGAGGGTCCATGTTTGTTATTTTGTCGGTGCTCAGCGGACCATACAACCATACATAAGAACTCGAATAATAAACTCAAGGATTTTCCGCCCTTCCTGTTACCTGAGACTCATAGGAGGAAAATTACCTTTTTTAGTTAGTTAGATATGGGCTATGTATGATCATTATTTACAAAAAGTAATAACAAAATCCTGAGCTACTTTAAGGGTTACAAGGACCTAATGTCATGTTGATTTTTCATAACAATGTAATTTTATAATTATCCTATGGTAGAGACACACAACTAAGGGTCATATACGAGTATGTATTGTCCTCATGGAAGAGCAGAAACGTATTTGGGTATATCCCTAGATCTAGTAGTAAGAGCCCGGTGAGGTGGTAGTCACTCTACTCTATTTTAAAAATACATGTTAAATATACTCTGATTTTTAATTAGATAGACCAAAATGACATTCAGTGGCCACTTTTTTGAAATTTAAAATTAGTGCCGTAATATTCGAAAATTTTAATTCCATTCAATTGTTGTTTCTAGAGCCGATTTTTCAATGTTCAGATAAAACTTATCAGACTGATAAATTATAAAGCGTCAGACTTTAAAAATGACAGGTACCTATGACTGCTGACAATTAGGTGATGTCTTCAAATTAGCCATATTGTATTTTTTATTTATTTATTTATAATCAGGCTACAAATAATTACAAAAGCAATTAGGCCCATAGAATAAATACCTTACAGACTAACATACATATAACATAACAGAAATAATATTAAAATAAAACACTATTGTGCCGGCGTAGTATTGCGCAACTTGGTGTCCGGTAACCGTCCTCGAAACCGACGATACAGAACACCCTTCGGCCAAAACTCTGCTTTCATGAAGGTCGACAGCTGTTCGGTCGGAACCCTCACGACAAACGAATTGAAATTCGTGTTGTGACGAGATTCCAACCGTTCGACCCTCAGTAAGTATTTGGTCATCACTCTGATGTACTCTACAATCTCCTCAACCTTTGTGGAGTAATGGAGCCGGGACACGTAGAGCAGCGTCACTGGTACTGCGGGCCGAAGCAGGTGGTTGGGTCCAGTCGGTGCGGTTCCGCATTGATTACGAGTGGAGGGCTTCCTTTTCTTCCTCTCAACCTTAGTGAAGCCCTCGTTATCACATTTATCGGCCTGTGATGCCAGCGTCATTGGAACAGCCGTGAAACTGCTCTTCCCAGCGGCAGCTGCAGCATATGCACGTGACGGGGTTGACGTCAACACGCGTGATGTTTCACGCGGTGCTGCGGGCGGGGCGGCGGGGCGCGCAGTAGCGCCGACGATGTCAGTGACCGCGACGGTTGACGCATTATTTCGCACCGAACTGAAACTGCTGAGCGATGCATTCAGCGCTTTGCGACGTGTAATGACATTGCAGGCTTCAGGTGACCTACTTACTGGGGCAGTGTTGCTTAATAGCGACACTTTGGCACGCAAGTCACTTATGGTGTTCTCTGAGGCCTCCAGCTTTGCGTGCACTTCGACCAGACTCGCTTTTAGGAACGTGATGTCCTTTAACAGCCTAGTGACATCTACATGGTCGAATGTGACAGGGGGCAGCTTGTGCAGCTCCTTTGCTGCAATCGCAGGCACTTCGTCGGGATCGGTCTCCTTCAGCAGGGTTATTATGTCCTGCACACTTCTTTCACCTCCATCTCTCCGACGAGACGGCATTTGGGCAGTCTTCCTGAGCGTCTGGAACAGCAGCGCCTTGCCACTGCAAATTTTGTTCGATAAAGTTTTCCTATCTGACTATTGAAAAATCAGCCCTTAATCAAATAAAAATATGGGAAAGAAATCTTTACAAAAAGTCATGATTCCTACAATGATCATCAATATTTCTAATAATCAATTTATAAAAAGTCAAAGTAGGTAAAATCATACAAGTATATGGCTATTGCAAGAGAAACCTAGATTTTCTGACTCGTTACAAAAACTGTTTTATGTACTACGTCTACTTATAACATTGTGTAAAGTTTTACATGTACTATTTATCGTAATTAGTGAAATCACATTAATGAAAATTCATATCACAAGTTCAATTACTCGCGTAGAATAGTATTGTTACAACACTATTGGTACTTTGCTTTGATTTTTTAATGTTGCAAACAATAAAAAATAAAAAGTTCATTATAAGCTGTCATTCTGGTCTATCTAATAAAAACTCAGAGTATAAGTACAGTACAGTTAGAACAAACGAATGAATTTAACTTCTTCAGAATCGTAGCGACTACCGTTCGATTTACATCAAGAACCCTTAAACTACGCACGATGCAACATTGCAAAGCCGCTACAAATACCAAATTGTAGCATAAAATACTGCTCAAATTACTGAATAATCATGTAACAAATAGGTTAAAAAACAATAGTACCCCACATATCTTTCCACCCTCCGAAGATGGGCGAGCGTTGACCCGCACCCCCGAAGTATGTCAGTACGTAAGCTGTGTTTTCCTACCGCTCCCCACCAATTACCATTACGCGCTCGCACCGATATGAAAGAAACTCAAATTATTTTTAAGCTGGCAACCCAAGGCAAGCAGCACGATGAAAAGTTAGGTAGGCTATGTTAAAGAAGAGGCTTTATACAATAAATCATGGTTTGTATTTGCGCACGTGATATGACTGGCTAGTATAAATTGCACTTGTTAAAAGCAACTTTGGCTGTGTGACAGACGAGGAATCGAACCCCGTGTCTGACGCTATCTATATGCATATAGGCATACGCCCAAATAGCGTAAGACACGGGGTCCGATTCCTCGTCTGTCACACAGCCAAAGATGCGTTGCTATTAAGTTTGTATGGTGAAAAAACACTATAAAACAAAAATGTCATTATGACTGGCTAGATTAGTATCTAAAATGGAAGCCATGAATTGATGAAAATCATTGCCTTGCAAGCATCTCCATCATTTCATGATCTTATTCATACTTTAATCATTGATTATATTATTTTTGATCAGAGACTTGCCTACCTACTCTGACTTTTTCTCAAAATATTGGCCTCTACTTTAAATGTATTGTAGATTTTTTCTTCGTGAAATTTGACGACCTCCGTGGTGTAGTGGCTGAGTCGCTGGTTTCAAGGCGTCGCCGCTCCCGGTCACCGGGTTCGATTCCCGGTCAGGTCAATTTAGAAATCATTTTTTTTATATTGTCTTGCGTCTGGGTACCACCGTTGTGTGTGATTTCCATAACACAAGTGCATAAGCTACTTACTTTGGGATCAGGGCAATGTAAGTGATTGGTGTCCAATATAAAAAAGAGCCGAAATGGAGGTATCTTGTGAAAAGTTCGAATGGACACGAGAATATGGATATTTAGACACGAGGTGGCAAAGATAGAATTCGAAAAGAGCAGCCTATAGCTCATTTTCCAAACTCCTGCAGAACATTTCAGGTATCCTAAGGAGGTAACTCAGTTGTAGTTGTATCAGTGGACGAAATAAACAACGGGTTTGTGGAAACTGTCCAAACGGTCGGATCTAAGTTTTTTAGACCTGGACGTAAAAATAGACCTCAAAAACTCTCGGTCCACACTCTCGACCTTATGGCAGAACGTCGATCTATGGCACTGCAGACCTCCGTTAATGCTCAAACCTACAGGCAGCTTAATAGACGAATATTGAAGTCTCTGCGACATGACATTCGTTCCTTTAACACGAATAGAGCGTGTTAAAGGAACGAATGTGTTAAAGAAACAATAGAGCGGAACCAAGGCTCCAAAGTGTTTGCAAGGGACATGTCTATTGGGCAAAGCCTGTTGACGAAGCTTAAGACGGAGGACGGCAGTGCAGTTTCGACGAAAGCAGAGGTTTTGAGGGAGATCGAAAGGTTTTATGGACAGTTGTACACCTCAGTAGCCAAACCCGTTGATAGCTCGACCGAAGACCCACGAGCTATCCTGACCCGACACTACACTGAAGACATCCCGGACATCAGCCTCTACGAGATAAGGATGGCCCTGAAACAGCTTAAAAACAATAAGGCACCTGGCGAGGACGGAATCACAGCAGAGCTCCTGAAAGCGGGTGAAACACCGGTACTTAAAGTCCTTCAGAGACTCTTTAATTCCGTTCTGCTAGAGGGCATCACGCCTGAGGCATGGAACAGGGGTGTGGTGGTGTTGTTTTTCAAAAAAGGAGACAAAACCTTATTGAAGAACTATAGACCCATCTCACTCCTGAGCCATGTCTACAAGCTGTTCTCAAGGGTCATCACGAATCGTCTCGCACGTAGGTTTGATGACTTCCAGCCTCCCGAACAAGCCGGATTCACTATGCTCGAAGACCTCGACCAAGTATCCCAACAAGTGGGTCTTAAAATGAACATGGAGAAGACGAAAATTATGTCGAGTTCCCTTATTGTACCTACTCCAGTATCCATTGGGAACTCAACTCTCGAAGTTGTCGACGAGTACGTCTACCTGGGACAAGTAATCCAATTGGGTAGGTCCAACTTCGAGAAAGAGGTCAATTGACGAATCCAACTCGGCTGGGCAGCGTTCGGGAAACTGCGCAAGAGCTTCTTCTCGTCTCAATTACCTCAGTGTCTGAAGACGAAAGTCTTCAATCAGTGTGTGTTACCAGTGATGACATACGGATCCGAAACGTGGTCTCTTACTATGGGCTTTATAATGAAGCTCAAAATTACACAACGAGCGATGGAGCGGGCTATGCTCGGTGTTTCTCTACGAGATCGAATCAGAAACGAAGAGATACGTAGAAGAACTAAGGTAACGGACATAGCCTTGAGAATCAGTAAGCTTAAGTGGCAGTTGGCAGGGCACATAGCGCGAAGAACTGATGGCCGTTGGGGCAGGAAAGTTCTTAATTGGAGATCCTTCGACCAAAGACGCAGCGTAGGACGTCCACCAACAAGATGGACAGACGACCTTAAAAAGATCGCAGGATCAAACTGGATGCAGACCGCTAGTGATCGGTCGCTGTGGAAAGTCGTGGGGGAGGCCTAAGTTCAGCAGTGGATGTCTTTTGGCTGATTATGATGAAGGAGGTAACTCACAAATTACTGTGTTATATTTTCAAGAGTTGCGTTGATTTTTGCTTCGAGGACTGTTCAAAAAACTCAGACAGTTGACCAAGCCCATCTCATTATATTTATCTACGCCGTATTAGACATAATTACCATTAAGAAGTTGAAATTCGGATAAAATGCTACTATAAATGCTACCTTTAGCTTCTCCTAGCGTATCTTTCCCTACACTCCACCCTTACTGTTAGTTATTTTGCGTGAGGGCACACGATATTTTTATTCATGACGTTTAATAATAGAGTACGGTAGTGAACTATGCGGCTCCGAATCGATCGCTTTATGTTTATCAATATTAATGGCTCTTTTTCATCTGTGCCTGTGTTTAACCTAAAAACATGTTTTGGTGGAGATAACGAGCTATTTTTTCTTCTAATGTTGATGGGTTTTGGGGCCTTAATGCAAGTTTTGTGTATTTCTTCTATCCATGATCGAACAGAGCAATACTACTTTTACAAATGCAAACAAAAAGTAGAGCAGTGTTTAGCTAACATCTAAAAACTGATCTGCTATAGTTACATGTTACAGTTGTCAATTAATGACATTATTGATTTTAGGTAGAAATAGGTTTCTTGGTACGGAAGTCTCGTCATAGTTCCTAGTAAAACAACCAGGTGGCGCTCGAAAAACGCTAAAACTAAATTGGTGTTTTCGTGTATTTATTGATTGAGGAGAATTTTTATAATCAGCTCAAATATTACATATATTTAAAAATATTTATGGTAGATAAAGCTACGTTAGTTTAAAAGGATATTTATTGCAGCAGAAAATTGAAATTGTCTACGCTCAACGTGAAATGTGAAAAAAATGTGCTTCTGACTTCGGCCGCTGGATACATGGACATTATATTTTCCATTCTTCAAAAATTATTAATTCATATTCATAAATCATAAATACCGAATCACATGGATGGTTCGACTTTTCTTAGCAATTGCATAAGTTGCCGTTTATACACATAAAGTAGAGCTCTCTAACATTTGAACACCCTGTTCTACCAGTAATTACTGAATTACTGTTTTATACCACCATAGCCAGTAATCTTTGTGCCACTGATTGAACTTTTACATCCACCCATAAAACATCACTCAACGTTCCATCTATCATCGCTGCACCTAATTGCACCATAAAAGGCTCCGCTATAAAGTGATCTACTCATTTACATACAGTGCCGTGCAAGAAAAACAATTCCTTAGCACCAATTTACAGGCCAATAACTGTCCGAGCTAAGCGAGCGCGCGAAATTAGCGCGTAACGACGTCTGCGCATCTAAAAATAGTTTTAACGAACCGATAAATCAGTGGACGCACTAGTTCCCAGTTCGTCGACAATTCGTTACTACCCACCAATCAGGCGCGCTTTAAAAATAGTTGGCAGTGGTGCACACTGGCGACAAATATTATTGTGCGATTGACAAATAGGACCGATGTGCTGGCCTGTTTTTTCTTCGCGCCTTTCCGTAGATTTATTGGCATTTTGACAGACAGATTATGTCAATTTGTATGAACTATATCAGGTGTCATTGTCATTTGTCCGGTTTGTTAATTAGGGTGGCTTATTTGACAGTAATCTATAGAACCTACCTTTTTATATTATAAAACTGTAGAGTTTGTTTATTTGTTTGTTTCAAAGCGCTCATCTCAGGATCTACTGGACCGACTTGAAAAATATTTTTTTTGTTGGTTTTTATTAGTAATAATTTTTACGGTCTTTTTAGTATTTTAATGAGCCAAGTTTGAGCTAAGTAACTGTTTCAAAGTTTTTAAATGTAACGCTCATAATCAATTACATTTAGCGTTATTATTTTGTTAGATAACGCTCTTTTTTGCAACAAATTTGTAGTCGGGCGAGATGACTTTTTATAAACAGTTTGTGTTATATTACATAAATATAATAAGTGTTTTTGTAATGTTCTCATTACTTACATTCATTTGCTATGATATGGATAAAATATACATCCATCTTCCCCTCATTTCTTTATAATTTGCCACCATTTTCAAAATTTCTATAGCCTTTTCACTCCTTGTATTATTACAAATTTAATGACCCTCATATTTCAAAATCCGTTCAGTCGTTTAGGCTGTAGGGCATACCAAATAAATAGGCAAACATACATTTATACATACATAAATACATAAGCTCAAATAACATAATTCTCCATCTAGCACAGTCGGGTAAAAAATCACTGATCAAAGTGAGTAGAAATATACAGAGATCGCCAAGAAGTAAAATCACGAAGAATACATGCTTTGCCTAAAACCAATATATTGTACCTTGCCTTACCTGAATAATTTATTATTAATCTAGCATACTTGGACCAATTCAGTGAAGTTGTACATGCAAACTACGTATATAGTATCACCGTAAACCAACTAGTACCCAAACCGCAAACCTCTGCTTTTCCAGCCGTATTGTGTTACTCGTATATGAAGAGAGAATGCTTACTAAATTGAATTTCATAGTCCGACCGGGTCGGATAATTGTTGGTGGAAATCTGAGCAGCAAACGTACTGCATCCGAATATCAAGTAACATTCGCGTTTTGAGATTGCAAGGGTTATTAAACGCTGAAAATAATTGGAGATGTGGTTGAAATCAATGATAAAATACACTGAAGCTTTGTTGCTGTAAAAGCTTAGGTTATTTTTATTACGATAGAGATCAAAGGTCTGTTTCACTCTTGATCTAAACCCTAATTAACGATTAATTCAAATATGGAACGTCGTTTCGTAGGAATTAGCAGACGGATCGATAACGGTAATGGTAACTTATTCAGACATTGTGAAATAAGCTGAATTTGTCGCATCGTTACGTGTGTTAAGCTCTCATAGTAAGATATGACAAAAGCAAATATTTAATCAACTCGAGCTTTGCGTAGTAAAAAAAAAAATATGATTTAATCATATTTGCCATACAATTTTTAGTATTACTATCCTTTCGATCGTTATACCATTTAATTAGCATCAATATTTTTTTTAATACAACGTGTGTAGGAAGTCGTTTAAATTATAATAAATACGCAACATACGAACATGTTATCGGACACACAAATTTCTCTTATAATTTATTATATTTGAATCAAGAATTTAAAATCATTTATTTGAATCAAGCATCTTTAGGCTTTATTTTGACAACGTCAGTTAAGGAATATTCGACGAATAATTAGGCGTCACGATACCGCCATAACGGCACAGGCAATAACAGCACCTATTTATCAGCAATCATTTTCGTCAATGTCATTTTGAAATCGGTCGTATTATTAGTATTAAAATACTTGTTCAGTGGGATAAGTTTTGTTTGACGTTGGTTAAATCGACCCTTATAAGAAAATGTTAAATAATATGTATAGTAAAGTTAGCCTGTAACGTCTCACTGCTGGGCAAAGGACTTACCTCAACTATGAGGTAGTTCGAGCCATAATCCACTACGCGGGCTAAGTGCGGGTTGGTGGAGGAGTGTTTGCAAGGCAAGCGACTAACCCTGCTGTCAGATGTTATCAAGCCACCCTGAATGCCTCTGACTAGGCTAAACGACTAATATCAACCGATATTAGCCGGGACCAACGGCTTAACGTGCCTTCCGAAGCACGGAGATGCTCGTGATATACGTCACTTATGTAACGGAATGGTCACCCATCCAAACACGACCGCGCTGTAGGTTGCTTTACTTCGGTATCACTAACAAAGCTCTGCTACCACTGCGCTACGAGCACCGCGAGCATGTATACATTAATTTATGTATACATTAATAATGTATATGTTACGGCTAATAGCCGAAGTGCGGCTACACCTAGTTTTAGCCGGCTACAACTAGGTGCAGCCCGCCACATGCGGTTAATCTTAGGTGTATCCTACTTATCTTCGGTTACAACTAGGTTTAGCCTTCATTATAGCGGCTAGAACTAGGTACAGCCGCACACTGGTGGTTAAACTTAGATGTATCATATTTATCATCGTCTAAAACAAGGTTTTCACTTCAGTTGTTTTGAGATTCTAATTTTGCGTTTCCCGATTGATTCGATTACATGGAATAAATAAAAGACAGGGATGTTTAAGTGACATTTATTAATTATTATTTGACAGGCAAATATCTTTAAAAAAAGCGTTATTATAAGTAATTAAAACAGAAAATATTATAAATCTTCTTTACATAAACTAACAGAACTAGACATAACAAAATAAACTTAAAAAATAAAGTTTTACTTTTTAACTATGAAAAAATTAACTAAGTCTTTGTTCTCTTCTCTCATATTTTTATGTTAAAACAAATAGGATAAGTATTTTACACATTTTTAATTATACAAAAATCAACAAACTCTCATATATGATAGTATGTTGCAAGAATGTCTATCACTTATTTGAACAAGATAAACTTGAATGACATTTAGAGTTACACAAAATACTATAATTATTATATTATAATTTTAGAAAAGCATTGGAAAATATTTTACATATTTTCTTATATCTTTGGCAAATGTCTCTTAACCAATAAAGACGTTATTATAAGTAATTAAAAAAAATAATAAACATAAAAAATTAAGTTTTACTTCTTAACTATGAAAAAATCAACTAAGTCTTTGTTCCCCTCTCTCATATTTTTAAAACAAAAAGGATAACTTTTTAATTCAGTTTTAATATACAAAAATCATCAAACCCTCATATGTGATAGTATGTTGGAAGAATGTCTATCACTTATTTGAATAAGATAAACTTGAATGGCGAATAAGCCTCGTTCTAATCGCCTCTACCTCTGTCTACGTCAGGAAGTTTCACCCGAACTGTGTCACCTATTTTGCACGGAGGAAACTTTCTGTTAGATAATGCTGTCATTTTATTTGCTTTTCCTCTCAACGAATCTTTTGCGCCTTTTCTATTAGTATCTATTATCTGTCGTTTAAAGCAGAGGTCACATTTTTCATTTTGATTACAAATCTCACAATCTGTTCTGTTTTCTGCTGCTTCACCTTCAGTCCCTTCGTGGTTTAAATATGTTATTGTCCCACTTTCAGCATTATTTCCGTCCTCTTCTAACATTTTAAGATTTTTTTCCAAGTCTTCTTCGTTTTCTTTATTTTTGATTGTCTCAGTCAGAAGTGCTGAAGATCGTAGGCCCACTTAACGACGACACAACCAAACATAGCCTGGTAAGGTGACAAATCTAAGTCCTTCTGACCACTTTTCGCAGTTTTCGTCTTTCATCCAAGTCATCAGCATACATTGAACGTCTTGATGGGCACGTTCGACACTGCCCTGTGACGAGGTTTTCCGTGCACAATTTTTAGGACTGGCCACATTTGTATCAAAATCATAACTGAACTGAAAACCTTGTTCTAGCCGATGATAAATAGGATACACCTAAGTTTAACCACCAGTGTGCGGCTGTACCTAGTTCTAGCCGCTATAATGAAGGCTAAACCTAGTTGTAACCGAAGATAAGTAGGATACACCTAAGATTAACCGCATGTGGCCGGCTGCACCTAGTTGTAGCCGGCTAAAACTAGGTGTAGCCGCACTTCGGCTATTAGCCGTAACATATACATTAATTTTATTATGTAATAATGCATGTGCATTGACCAGATGATCCCATAGTAAGAAAATAATACAACAATAGTCAGACCCAAAACAATGTCGTCATTACATATTTTTTCCTACATTGACTCCAATCTGTATTAAAGCCACGACCTAAGAAAAAGTTTCGATTTCAAAAAAATATATTATAGATTGTAAAAAAGCCAACTGTTAACTTCAGTTCTCTCATACTTGATTTGAAACTCGATATGACCAAAAATATATAAAGTAGTTACCATTAGCAATAAACCAACACAGATTTTTCAAATACAGGGCTGTAGCATTGACATAACTAGTTTCGAAGCCTATGAACCCATTTAACCAATCTACGCCAGGCCTTAAGTGGAGGCACACTGCCCGCTCGCAATCCAACCCGCGCGCTGCAAATTTTAATCGCATTAACTGTCGCGTTGATGTAATTCAATTAATCTATCGGCGGCTAACGGATACGGCTGTGTGTGCTACGCTTTACAACAGCTAGCAAAGAACAATCAGCACATAATACAACCCCTTAAATTACAAATTTACAGTGATGCAATCTTTAGGTGCAGATGTAGATTTATTTGTTGCAAGTCACAATGTTGGGTATAGTATATCATGATGATCATCATTATCAGCCAAAGAACGTCCATTGCTGAACATAGGCCTCCACCGTGGTTTTCCACAGCGACCGAATACAAGCGGTCTGTATCCAGTATTTTCCTGCTATGTTCACAAGGTCGTCTGTCCATCATGTCGGAAGATGTCCTACGCGTATCCTACGTCTTAGGTTTAAGGGTCTCAAATCTAGAACTTTTCTGCCCCAACGGCCATCAGTTTCTCGCACTATATGCCCTCCACATTGCCACTAGAGCTTACTGATTCAAGGCTATGCCTGTTACCTGAGTTCTTCGTGTTTGTTGTTTTGGATCCGTATGTCATCACTAGTAACACACTGCAAATATGAGGGGAACGATATTTATTACGAATTTGACAAATTAATCTATACATCTTGTCAATGTTAATGTTAATGGACGCTTCGCTTTTGAATGAGCGGTCTCCCTAGAACTTCCCTCCACCATCGGCCACCAGTTCTTTGCGCTAAGTGTCTATCTGCCCATTGCCACTTGCTACCGGTCGATGTGGGCCTTGTGGGGGGCCTATATTCAGGAGGTAGATGTCCTTTAGCTAAAACTAATGATGATGTAAACTGATTTGTTATTTAGTTGTATAAGTGCTAATAAAAATAATCATAACTTGCCTTTAAATAACTATTTTGTACTGTGCGTTGAGATTGTTGACTCAATCGTATATACACATATGCATAAGAATGCATGTAGCACGGATAAGAATGTTAAGATGGATGAGTGGAGTTATAAAAATGGATCATCATCATCATCATCATCATTATCAGCCAAAGGACGTCCACTGCTGAACAAAGGCCTCCCCCACGGCTTTCCACAGCGACCGATTACTAGCGGTCTGCATCCAGTTTGATCCTGCAATCTTTATAAGGTCGTCTGTCCATCTTGTTGGTGGACGTCCTACGCTGCGTCTTTGGTCAAAGGGTCTCCAATCTAGTACTTTCCTGCCCCAACGGCCATCAGTTCTTCGCGCTATGTGCCCTGCCCATTGCCACTTGAGCTTACTGATTCTCAAGGCTATGTCCGTTACCTTAGTTCTTCTACGTATCTCCTCATTTCTGATTCGATCACGTAGAGAAACACCCAGCATAGTCCTCTCCATCGCTCGCTGTGTGATTTTGAGCTTCTTTATAAGGCCCATAGTTAGAGACCAGGTTCCGGATACGTATGTCATCACTGGTAACACACACTGGTTGAAGACTTTCGTCTTTAGACACTGAGGTAAATGAGACGAGAAGACACTCTTGCGTAATTTCCCGAACGCTGCCCAGCCGAGTTGGATTCGTCGATTGACCTCTTTCTCGAAGTTGGCCCTACCCAATTGGATGGACCTACACAAAAATGGATACTCGTAAGAAAAAGAATGAGTTCATACGTGAAATTCTGAATGTGGCACCGTAACCGAGAAGATGGTCGCAACGTCTGTCTTGGTACACGTTATGAGGAGGGAAGAAAGTCATGTACCTAAAAGAGTGATGAGTATGAATGTGAAAGGCTGGAAGAGAAGACGCCGACCGAGAAAAAGATGGATGGACTATGTGAAGCAAGAAAAAGGAGAGAATAGATATGAAAGGAGAGGATGATTCAATGACGAGTGAAATATTTAAGTGGAAGAGAAAAACATGCTGGACTGACCCCAGATTAACTGGAAAAAAGGCAAGAGGATGATGATGAGGATCATGTGTGATTGATTGTGTGAATGTTTGTGTTTTCCTTAAATATAAAAAACATTGTTGGGTCGTTCTTTTTTTTTACGTCACATATGCTGTCTTCCTCAGAAAATAACATGTAGTTCAAAATGTACTAACTTTTTTATTTTTTTTATTATTACTATGACTTTTACACTATACAAACAGTAAAGTGTTTAGATAATACAGTCTAATTTTACGAATTTCTGACAAAAATCAATGTTACGAAGGAGTCAAATCATGTGACTAAGGTGTTTTCATACAAATTTTACGTGTCTCCCTGCTCCAATCGCTGCTTTCAAATACCTAGCATGAAAATTCTTGTATGGGATTAAAAAATGTTTGAATGCCGGTTAGTAAGCGAAATAATAAGAATTAAAATAATGTAGAATTTATAAAGATATGAACTAAAATGACAAAAAAATGCTAATATGAACTTTATGTCTCCGACTGAAGAAAGAATTGAATGGTTGCCTCGGTCACACATTTTGTTGGATTTTACTTGCAACTATTGCGTTTGACCTTGGATGGACGGGACGCGTACACACTCCACTCCTCCCTCCACCCGACTACAACCTCCCTACACCTGCATCGGTCGAGTCAGTCGCCCAAAAGTTGTCGCAGTAGGTGCGTGTTTTAATTCGGCGTCTGCTCTGTCACGTAAGTTTATTGTTGCAAATTTCATTTTATTTGTTTAATAATTTGTAAATTGATTGTTATTGTGTTCATCCTAAATTTATGCAGCCAAGTTTTATGATTCATTAATAAATAAAAAAGTTAGAATCGTAGTTTCTAAATATTAACACCTCCGTCACACTACAATTCTGTCACGCCAGGCGTGACGGAGTGGTAAATTGTGTGACGGAGTGGTAGCTTATGTATGAAATTTTAATGTTTTAGCGTTTTTTTACCAAAAATTGACGTGTTTTTGGTTTTTTGAGTGTTACAATTTGTTATATTTTTTGTTATAGATGTAACTAGATACTAATGGAATTGCCAGCAGCTGAGAGGCAGCGACGTTGTCGCTAAAAACGGAAAACAAATCAAAAGAGGAAAGCGTGTTTTGTACGAATTTGAAGAGCCGATCATCGTGTTTGAAATGTAGAAGTTTAGTTCTAGTTTTTAATTACAGAAAGACTGATTAAACAAGATTATCTAATCATAATGTACAAGACTGAAAAAAGCTTTTAGTATTTTGAAAATGCATAAAATTTCAATTCAGTTGTAAATTAGTAATGATTGTTTTTTTGTGTTTAAAAACACGTTCCTATTTCTAAATTACTATTAGTAAACATATCTTTATTGACATTTTAGTTTATTAAACCACCACTCCTCTGTTACACCACTACCACTCTGTTACAATGGTTACCACTCCGTCACAATGTCTCCCTACAACAAATTATTTAAAGAGCCAGACTTCTTTAATTGATGTTTTTTTCAAGAAATTAGTTTTAAGATATGCTAGAAAACATTGCAATTTAGGAGTCCATTTGAATTTCAATGCAAAATATGTGCTCAAAAACGCTTATTTTTAAAAGTTAGTTTACTTAATGGTAAAAAAATGTGACAGAGTATTAAGAAAGTTAAATAATCTATTATATTTTTTTTTAAAAGAAAAAAAAATGTTACTAAATTAAAGATTTTAATTAGTAGTACAAATAGTACACATTAAAAACTTTATGTGATTCTGCATGCCATAATAACACTTAAAGTTATATTGTGACATAGGTGTTTGATTTTTACTGTACCACCCCAAAAAACTAGGCATTTACAAAATAATTAATAAGAGATCATCGCTGCTCAGCATGTTTGTGAAATCGTAAGTTATTAAATTACAACCCCGGATAATCAAAAACAAAAAAAAACAAAAATTTTTTTTTTGAAAATTTGTTTTTGGAGGGAGCTAAATATGACGTAAAAAAGAAGAACGACCCTGTTATAATATTGTGACTATAATACGAGTAATATGTAATGCTATTATTGACCGTAACACACATCATGATTTTGATTTTTTAAAGTGATAGTCAACTTTTTTTCGATGTGATTATATTTTAACACTAGCGGTCCCCCGCGACTTCGTCCGCGCGTTTTGAGTTTGCTCCCTCCCCTCCCGTCGCAGCGTCGTGTTTTATATCCTAAAGCCTTTCTCGAGGCTATCCAACACAGAAATATTTTTTCAAATCGGTCCAGCAGTTCCTGAGATAAGTGCGTGTAAACAAACAAACTCTTCAGCTAGCAGCAATATATTAAAGCAAGCGCACGTTGTACTTAAGCTGCGAACATTATTTTGGTGCGGAGTTATGTTAAAACTGTGATAGCTCCTAAGATATTTATTGAAATCAAATGATATAAAGGGCAACTTGGTTCTAAATGAAATGCTCGTGATGATGAATGTATTTATTTTGATAAGAATAAATACCTGTGTGTATAATACACCTCTAAAAATAATGCATTATTTTTTTTCAAATTTATTAACATAAAAAGGTTGTAGTAAGTCAACCATAAAAGATATGCTGTCGCGGACTTTATTATAGAACTCTTAATGCTGAACAATTCTGTCATACATGATTTTTGTGTAACTTAAGCGGTTTCCGCAGCGTATGCAGCGGAAGCTCTCAAAAGGAATATCTTTCTCCCGTTTTTGCAACATTTTTCATTTCTGCTGTGGTCTTATGAGTCGTATCTTTATGTTATATAGCCTAAAGCCTTCCTCGATAAATGGAATATCCAACGTAAAAATATTTTTTCAAATCGGGCCAGTAGTTTTTGAGATTAGCGCGTTCAAACAAACAAACAAACAAACAAACAAACTCTTCAGCTTTATAATATTATTAGTATAGATATCAAACCTGAAACCAAAACTTATTTCTGGTTTCAGGTTTGATATGAAGATGAAGAGCCAAGAACAGGCATTCGACAGTGAACGTCTGGTCTTGCGCTACATACCTTAACGAAGAGTCTATTTAAGGTCTTTTGTATCCCATCAGAGCTTAATACCATAGACACGCTAGAGGTGGAATTGTGTAAGGCAATCGTATCCATTTGACAGCTCAAAACGTACGGTATGATCTGTCAGACGGCAAAGAACAAAGCGTTTGACAGATCATACCGTACATTATGAACTGTCAAATGAATACGATTGCTTTACACAATTCCACCTCAGTTATAAGAGCTGGGGCCCTATTTTTAACCACTGGCTTGAACATGGCGTGTGTTTTCGCTCGAAAATAAATAAAATTCAACAAAAATCAAGCTCAATATAGCGATGAGGGTTCACGAAATTGGGATATCTTATTTTTAAGTGCCTTCCGTGTGTATATTCCCCGACTTTTATTCGAAAATTGGACTTTAACTGGTTTCATGCCACTGCACACACCAGTGCGAGATAACAATTGATTTTCTATTGTGTCTCAAGGGTGGCAGCAAATGGGTCAAACAATGAATACCATACGACATATTAAGGTCAGACTTAAGTAATTAAAAAATAGAGTCTCTGGCTGTTACATTTCATCTGTGACTTTTCGCACAGCACATACATGTGTATAAGCTTTACACGGAACGTGGCAGTGTGCACGGGGATTTACAAAGCCGAATTAAAAATTCCTCTTGTGAATTTTAAAGTGGAACTGTTGTTATAGGCTTTGCGAGATAAAGATGATTAATGAGAGATACGAAAAGAAAAACATAACAAGGATTGAAACACGGAAACAATTTCCGTACCCGCATATTTTTTACTTTTATTACGTAAGGAATATATGAAAAGAAGACGAGAAAGCTTGTGAATCACAAATTATGTTCATTAAGGGAGTACTTACTTGTAAAGAACTAAGTATTTTTGAAAGGTTTTAAACCTATTACATTTTTATTAAAATCATTTCAGTGAGCTTTGTGTTATGTTTAATGTCTAGTATTGGTCTGATGAGTTCATTTTTCATTTTTTTCATTCATGTTCATTTTTTTACCGAATAAAAAAAAGCGGTAAGAATTTCGACGTTAGAATTTTATAACATTTTATTATGTCATATTATTAAGTCTTCCTAGCACGTGTACAAAATTTCGTAAATGAATGTATTTTTGTACATTTGTCTCTTGATTTCTCGAAAACGAGAAGTCAAAGCGAGATGATATTTATTAGTTTAATAAGGTATAGTTAAATTAGGGTACAATGTAGGGTAAATAAAATCATTCCAGTAGTTCTTGAGACATGCGTAATAACTACAAAACGTGAATTAAAAAAGTAATTTTAAAAATTAAACAACTAAACTTAATTGAAGACGTCTGAGTTATTAATCCCTCAAGCGTATGTGAACGAGACACAATGCAAATTCTATTGTTATGCGGTAGCCTGCAACCGCTCGGGTGTTGAAGCATTAAGCTATTCGGTCAGTTTTTTGAAGGCGGTTTAATTATTTAATTGTTTTTTTTTTTAGTAGCATGATATCAGCTTTCAAATGTATAATTACCGAATTTAAAGGAAATGCGTAAATGATGCTTTTTAAATGTAAATTCGTGAAGTTTTAAATTAATACTTGCTACCTTAAATAAACTCTTTCAAGCTAATTTGAAATGGTTTCAGTTTTTTTCATAATTCGAATTTTGTACTTCAGGTCTTTCAATACTTTATTACCTACGAAGCTTTCTTATTGAAGTATTTGAAGTATTTTCAGGCAATAAATTTGTTCTTTGATGAAACTTATCAGTTTTTTAGCTTTATTGGAAGTTGATACAATTTCAGGGCAATCTTAAAGTAATTTGATTCACAATTTGACTAAGTTTTGTATCATACAATTTCTGATTTTAAAACCGTTTCAATGTTAAAGAGAAAATTCTTCAAATTCTCGGTAATGTTGAGTTAAAGTACTTGAAAAAATATATACTAAAGAGATTTTTTTCTAAATTGAGTCGTTACTAAATAATTAATAGTCATCTATTGACACTAATTACCTAACCTGACCTGATTTTACCTATAGACACTAAATATTAGAGTTAGTGATTTTATTTAGCTATCACTTTTTGGGGAATTTTAGCACGAATTATACTTCACTTATTGGTATTCAGGGCTACGTGCTAACTGATAAAATCCGGACAAGTACCTTAGGGTTCCGTGTCAAATTTAACTAAATTAGAGATCTACTTACTTCCTCCACTAAGCCAAAATACCACAATATTTTGTTGACAGCAAATAACGCCTTAATAAATAATAAAAGTGGCCATTACTGGTCATTTTAATATTGCAATAAAGTTTTTAATAAATAAACAACATCCAGCATTTTAATTAGAACCCCTGATGATAGTATCGTCGGGGTCGAACCCAATTTTTTCCCCAAAACTATGCGTTACTCGTACATACACGAAACTTAGTGACAGAAACGCTCAAAAGAATCTCATTCCATGTTTTATACGTGTAGGTTAATAAATAAAACAATCATAATTAGTTGTAGACGCGTGATAACTGTTTTTTCACAATACATTGATAGATACAAGATATATTCCGCCCGAGGCAGGCCGTTAGTCAGCCGGGAACATAAAAAGGCCTATCCATCGCCATTCCCGATATCCTAAATAAGGCTACGGGTATACGAGCGAATTTTTAAAAGTTTGTTCAGTGAAATTATTGACATGGATATTAGGTTACACTGATATAGGTTTGATTGGCAGATAATGTTTTAAGCATTTAGTCCATCTTTGTACATCACGACTTTTAATCAATAGACTTTGAATGAATAGATCAGTCCGACTACCTACTTACTACAGTCTTGTAAAACACTGTGACCAAATTAACTGGACTGCACAATTTTTTGCTTTTGGGAAAAAGTACTGCGTTCTCAGTATTCATATAAAATTCGATGTATTTTTTTCGGATTGTATTAATGATAAACAAGCAATTGGTCAATTTAAAAATGCACTCGATAATTAAATTACGTTATATCCTAAGGCAATGTTCCTACAAAATATTCATTTAATCCGTAAATTAAGACTAAAAACAGTGCTTTTTTGTATTTTACTAAGGCAGCAATCACTTATTAAAACATTCAATATTAATGACTATTAATATGAAGTTCATAACGGCATTTAAAGTTGCTCATAACAAACAAAAAAAACATCTCGTCTGCCCTCCCCTGAAGCCTTCCCAACTGCAGGATATATCGGCGGGTGCAGCCGTGATATTTCATAAAACAACCCACTCTGTCTAGTTTAAGAGGGATTTTTTAGGGAAAAATCGCCAAATTTCCCCGCGCCGAAAGTTTCAGCTTAACGACGCTCGATTGACTGTGTATGGATGGGGAAGGCCACATTTCATAGCACAAAAGAGTGCAAAAATTGAGTTCCAAAAACTGAGTGAGCCGAGGCTGAAAAATCATACGTTGGCTGTAGGTGCTTTTCATTCAGCTCCCCAGTGTTTGGGACGGTTGTGAATTTTTACGTTCGGGTATAGTAGGAAGTGTGCAGCATATGATTCGTAGTTTATCACCTGAAAACCTTTTCAAAAGAATTGACAATCGTTTAGAGGCAAGGGATTTTAGACCCCTTACACGGTGCGACTTTTAGCATCAATGCAGTCGCGCGTTATTAACGATGTAGAAGCACGACTGCATCGATGCTAACGAGCGTTAGTATCGATGCAGTTGCCAATATACAGTACATAATTTGTTGCATCATGACTGTATCGATGTTAAAAGTAACGCAAGTGTGTAAACGTTGACAATTTGCGACTGCATCAATGCTGCATCGAGATCATGACTGCATCGCTGCTACAAGTTTCACTGTGCAATAGGTCTTAGATAGAAGAAAAGCTAACAAAAACGATAACAATAATTTATTTTTAATAACCACAGCTATGTTTTGTATGAATGCGATCCTGAGACAGCTGATGCTGAACAAAAGTTGAATAGAATAGAATAGAATAGAAAATTATAACCAATTATTTCTTACGAATTGCTTAATATACAATTTTAATTATAATCAGCACCTACCTAGTTGTATGTACAAAACCATGGTAACAGGTGTCAACAAAGTACCGTTTCCCAATTGCATTACCGAAAGTAAGCAGCGCCCTTGACTTCCCGAATAAGAGCAAAGGAGTGGAAACATTAGAATTTGCTCCAGCGTCGCACCTCGGCGCCGGGTACACTTCCGCTCTTTGAACTAGTGATGTGCTTGTAAAACTTGTCGAGTCGATAAAAAGAGGTATTGACTTTTTAAAAAACCCTAATGACTACATTTTTTTTTGCTTCGACCTCTTTTTAATACAGAGGAACTCGTAGTTTTGTTTCACCGAGAATTCAGTAAATAAGCTCGTCATTTCACTTCTAATTTGAGTTCATTTTGCAAAAAAATGTGTTATACAGGGTTTTGATTTGGTCAGTGACATCCAACTCAGGAATGATAATATGAGTTATGTAAAAAAAAACTTTAAATTTAATGTAAGTTTTTTAAAAGAAAACCTCTTTACAACATTCTAAAAAATGACAAAACGAATGGGAAAACTCGCACCCTCGCGCATAGCTAGCGCGTATCAGCGAAATACTACGCCGTAGCTGGTAACCTACGAATTGGCTACCTGGTGTTGGTAGTTTTGACTCGATTGCTGTATCGCATTAATAAATTGATTTTGTGGTCTTTTTCCATTTCGAAAAATTGTTTTTTTTTTTAAATATTTTTTTTGTTATCAGTATCGTTTGTACATCCACTCCTGAGGTGCACGTCGCTGACACAAACAGCACCCTGTATAGCTTAGTACTTACTTCCAAATTCAGCTTTTTCAGTGATTATCGTAAGTGGATGCATTTTTTTTATAATTTTTCACCACAGGTGTAGCATGTGAAAACGAGGAGATTGCACAGTGGTATTTAAGATAAAATCATATTGAGCCAATGTATGCCCAAAACGCATAGCCTCAAAAGGGTGAGCTCGGTGATATACCATTTCAAAAGTCCAATAAAAATAAAATACAATTTAGCTGTTTACAAAATTTCCTGTTCCCTTTAAAAAAAGCGACTTGTATCAGACCCAAATATGTGACTTGTTCCAGTTTTACAACGATGCATAAACATTGGATCCAAATAACCTACGCACACAAAAATAGTTTAAGTAGATTAGTATCATACTCTTATTTAGAAAATACTTTAATTATACCAATGCAGCTGTGAACAAGAGGAGATTTTAAGCAATTTTGCTCTTACTTGAAGTCTCCTAAAAATGAAAAATAAAAATAATTAGTACTGCATTGCATAAACACTAGTGTTTGTTCATGATAATGTATAGACATACATACATACATACATATGCAGGGTGTTAGACATCACCCTGCATACGAAGGCCTAATGTCTTAAACTTAGTATTCTGTATTATTATATCGACATCTACTTTACATGGAACCAAACATCTCTACCTCCCACCAATTTCGCGAGCACGTGAGATCAGGGGAACGTCGGTACGTGACATGGTTACCTAAAACACTAACCACCCTAACCTGACCCGTCGTCTCGCTAACAATATCACTCAGATTACATACTACGGTACCTAGAACCTACGGGGGCAGCCTTTACCGGTCGCCGCCCAAAGAATAAGTTTTAAACTGTGGCACGGTGTCGGTAAATGTCGGAATGGGGCGGAAATTAGCGAACTCCAAAGAATTAAAGGCACGATTGTTTTTTAAACGCGTAAATCTTCTTTTTACTTTTATCTGTGGGGCGTGTTCGTTGAAAAGTTTTCGGGGTAATTGTTAGACACGTATCAAGTTAAGGAGGGTGGAATTTGGTGTAGAGTTGTTAAAATGATTAGGGTCTGATAAGGAAATGATGTGCTTCGGAGGACACCAAAGCTGCACTGCTCCAAGTTACTTCAACAATTTCGTGAAATTCAAAAATGTATTTCACCTATCCGTATTAAGACTAATCTACAGGCTGGTTGGTGAAGTTGAAGTGAGATAATGAAATGAAATGAAATATGAAATGAAATATTTATTTGCTTAAAACATGGTCAATATAGAGGTGGTACAAATTTAAAAGCTCCGCATGTTTTGTCTGGTCTGACATGCAAATATTAAATGTATTAGAATTAAAATTTATAAAATAATGTTTAGGTGGGTTAAGATTCAAATTAATAACAATAATAAAGTCAATTAAATATCAGCTACTTATACAATTACTAATTCACAAATTACTAATTTTAAAATTCCTTAACAGAATAAAAACATTTATCTAATAACCATTGGTACAGTTTTTTCTTAAATGTATTTAGGTGGTTTGTCTAAAATCAGTTATGGATTTTGGTATTTTATTGTAAATTCGAATGGCCATAACGTAACAGTTATTGCTAAACAATTTTGTCTTCATAACTGGAAATTTAATTCTATCGGGGTGTCTCCTACTATATAACTGATTTTCTTTAAATTTTGTAAAGAAATCTGGATATTTTTTAATGAACACTCCAGTTTCGTAAATGTACAGGTTTGGCAATGTCAACAGCTCCAAATTCACAAACAGAGGTTTGCATAAGTCTTAAGGGTGTGCGTTGCATATGGCTCGTATCCATTTTTTTTGGAGTTTATATAGAATTTCAACATCACATGAATTCCTCCAGATTACTATTTCATACCTTAGAAAAGATGTAACATAACCGTGATATGCAAGGAGGGAAAGTCTTAAATTGTTCGTTTTTTGTATTCTATACAGAACGAAAACAAAACGGATTAATTTATTATGCAACTTCTCAATATGCAATTCCCAGGAGCAATTCGAATCTAAAGTTAATCCTAGGAATATGGCATTCGAAGATAATTCTACTTTCTCAAAGAGATTGTGCAAAGGATCACAAAAGCTTTTGATTCGAAGTGAAGTCCAAAAATCTCATATCTATATTTGTTTGTTTGAACGCGCTAATCTCAGGAACTACTTGACTGATTTGAAAAAATATTTTTGTTGGATAGTTTATTTATTGAAGGTTTTAACATCACGCTGCAAAGGAGAGGGAACAAACTTAAAACGGGTGGCCGAAATCGCGGGAGGCCGCTATTCAATTCAATTTTGTAAGCCATTGTGTCAATATGGAATTAAATTCCCTTGATTTCAATCTCAATTGTTCAAGCTAGACTTGACTAGCACTCCATTATATACATACACAGTATAAGCAAGCTCAGTACAAGAAACCAGCCAAGTGCGAGTCGAATTCGCGCACTGAGGGATCCGTGCCAAGGCCAACTGTAACTGAATTAAGACTGAATTAAGGAATTCACTTGCTTCCATTTAGTAAAATACCACAATATTTTGTTGACAGCAAATATAACTTTGTTTTTCATAGTGTTTGTATAAAAACAAAATTATGTTTGCGGTTGTTAAGAATGTGCTACATCTTAAAAACTTCTCGTTCGATCTCGTCCAATCAAATTTTCGTTGAAAGTATTTGTTAAGATCTACATTCAATTATTTTTTCAAAATTTACAATCGCTTAGCTTAAAAGGAAGATGGGGGGGGGGCATTTTTTCACTTTGGAAGCGTCTAGCTATGGAACGTTAGACTTTAAAAGAAAATGGTTCTAGAAATCTCTATGTCAGACCTATCTATGGAGACCCCACACGCATAGGTTAGACTAATATTTGTTTTTGTTTTAGTTTCATGTATGGGAGCCCCTCTTAAATGTCATTATTTTTAATTTTTTGTATGAGAATCGCAAAGTGGTTTACAGGATACATCTTCCTACCAAATTTCAATAGTGCGATGCTTATAGTTACAGAATAAAGTGGCTGTGACATACGGACGGACAGACAGACAGATAGACTTGACTAAACTATAAGGGTTCTGTTTTTTGCCATTAGGCTACGGAACCCTAAAAATCAGTCAATAAAGGTACAAATACATTAAAATTATCCCAATTGGAGGCGTTCCATTACGCCAAGCGAATTCCCACAATTTATTACGAAATGAAATCAGCCAATAAGTTTAACAACGTAACATGTCATATATTCAACGGCGTCTTACAATACCAAATCATTACCCCCATGTATCGTTACAGCTCCTAAGATGAAAGGCAATGGCAATAACGATCACAAACAACATTATAGAGACAATACATCGCGCACCCCCTACTAATAGCCGACTTGTAAAACGAATTTGTTTGTTTGCGATTCGCTTGCTTGCTTCAAGGATGTGCTAATAATATGTGTGGAAATATAGGGTGTGCAACGAGAAAATCTACAATACATTTACGATTATGTAACATCGGCAAATCCAAATCACATGTTTGTAAAGAAAGGGTAAATAAGTTTCACTCAACCTTTTTCGTATAGACATTTCACCGACCTTTACCAACACTTAACAACAGTCTTATATCTCAGCTAAGTGAACTCTCAGACCTGGCCACTGAGCTTCTTCTTTTACAACTTCTGTAGAGTTTACATGATATCGCTTTACTTTTCGATACTTTGTTCCCATACAACTCCACCCACTCACTCCATCTCTCTCTCTCTCTCTCTCTTTCACACACACAAACACACATACACAACACGAATATTCATTAAAAATAATATCTTGATTTAGTAATTTATTTTTATGTTTATTTTTAATGTTTTAATAAAAATGACTTTTCTTAACTTGAAGGACTAAAATTTTATTTCAAATCAAACTTTTTTTTAATCAATTTTAATGTTAGTTTTATAAGATTGTAATGAAATGGCGAGGAATAAATGATTACAATTATGATAAAGCTATTTCATGATTAAGAACTCTTAGAGCCGGTTTCGTGATCGATAATTATCTTAACTCATGGTTAAAATCGTTATATCGTTAAATAAAATTCTGCGTACTTTGAACAACAAATACCAGGAGCAATAATCTAATAGATAAGCCATTTTGTCTATTTGGGGCCGATTTTTCAATGGTCAGATAAAACTTATCAGACTGATAAATCATTAAGCGACAGATTTTAAAAAATGACAGCTACGTATGATTGCTGACAATTAGGTGACGTTTTCAAATTAACCATATTGTATTTTGTTCGACGAATATTTCTTATCTGTCTATTGAAAAATCAGTCCTTATTTAAATATCGATCACGAAAGCAGACCTTAAATAGACAGTTATATAACATAAACAAAGATACATCTCTGAGATCATAAACGGCATTATCAAAATATTTTTAGTCAATCAAAGCAATCAAAAAAAAAATGCCTCGATAAAAAAATATCACATACCGAAAATAGTACCAATTACTCTTAAACCAGGCAAACGAATAACATAAAGCCGCCATTTTTATTTTGAAACCCGGTCCACGTATATCGGTTCAAATAAACAGGATAATTACAATAAACGAACACGGCAAAAATATCCGTTACACAAGCAAACATGAATGTGTCTTAACGAGCAACTGTAAAGGGAGGTTCCTGTTGGGTTTTAGGGCTTACGACACGATCACGACACGATTTCATGAAATCAAAGCGTTTTTGTCGTTTCAGAATATCAATTGAGGTTTACAAAACCCTTCTGTCTCAACTCTCGTATACGTTAGTTTTTAAGCTAGGTAAAGAAATCTTTACGAATTAGTTTGTTTATTGGTCACAACAAGTATCGAAATGATAGACCAAATCTGACAGAAGACTGCACTATGCAGCTCATTTATCATAAGATTTAGGGTGTTTTTGTCAATCTTAAGCATGCCAGATGTAAGACCTCTTAGAGCGCGTTCACATTTAGGCAATTTGAGCATAACCACAAAGCATAAATGGCAACAGCGGCGGCGGCGCGCGTCAGTCGCGCGGCAGCAGCGCCGCTGTTTTTTATGTAAGGGTATTCGCTAATGTGAGGACGCACTTAGACACTGCAGCTTTTAGCATCGATGTAGGCGTGTTTTTAAACGTGCGTCAACATCGCGATTCGTGACTCACGCAATGAATAGATTTTGGCATCGATGTTGTAGCGCTTTAGTATCGATGCAGTCACCATGTATACAGATACATATGTCAATGTCCATTTTCTGCATCGCAACCTTATCAATGCTAAAATTAGCACAAGTGTTTTAAGGTTGCCAATTTGCGACTGTAACGCGGCTGCATCTGGATCGCGATTGGGTCTAACAGTTAGTAAGAGCCAATTCATGGGCCAATAAGAATATACAAAACTTGCAAATAATCAGATTGAGGCAGTCTATTCTCAGAAAGCTATTCATTACGTAGAAATACTTAATTAAAAATAATGGTCTCGTTAAATATCGATATGAGAATTATTTGTTTTTAAATGTATGGCGAAGTTAGCTAAAACAAATGTCAGTCGTAAAGAGTAAAGGCGCTTTACCGGGGGTATATTTTGTACCAATTACAGGCCACGCGCCAATAATATGGACTAACGAACGCCAAGCCGCCGATATTATAACTAGCGACCTCTATGCGACGTAATTAAACAAGCTCCCTCGCATCCTGCATCACTGAGGCACGTCTAATACTGTTTGCTTCAACGTTTTTGAAGTTATGACGACAATCAACAAGATTTTGACATGAAGCGAACTTTGAGCTTTCGAAAAATCATACGCGTGTTGTTTTTTTTTAATGGACGCATTCAGCTTTCTTTTATTAGATACAGTAGATGGTAGGTAGTTTATCTTTTAGTAAGAGATACAAGATGTACAGTCGCCAGCACATAACCCACTTTTGTTGCAAACTAGCTCTTAATACAATACGGCATAAGAAACCGCAGTGTTTACCTTGACGTGCTGTTATTCGTACTAACACATAAACAATCGTTAATTAATCAAGATAAATATGATTGATAACTTGAAAAAAATATTTTCGAACGTTCCGTCAAGAAGTTATACCGACAAACATAAACGCAGGTATGAAAGTATCGTCATAGTTCCCTGTAAAACCACCAGGTGGCGCTCGAGAAACGCTGAGACAAATTTGGTGTTTTCATGCATATATATATTGATTGAGAAATTTTTTTTAATGGATGCTTTTTTTAAGATTTATTATAAATATAGCTGCATGTTAAAAGGATATTTGATGCAGCAGAAAAATGAAATGATCAACGCGAAAGCCAAAAATTTTGCTTCAAGTCTGAAGCAAGTCACGCTTAAAAATACATAAATGCTGAATAGAGACGGCATTAGACGGGCTCCTAGAACCTAGGAGTGATGAGCCTAGATCATTCCTAGTATACCTCTAGACTACGTTGAAAGCGACATTAATTATACGTGATAACATTCTCTGTTATACTTTATATTCCGGCAAATTTAGGTTTATTCCATACGCGCTGCCGCACGCAATTTTACGGAAATGTCACCAAAATCTCAAAGGCAGGTCTATTTGCCGACACGGGGCCTAATAACGGCCTCCGATACGCGGATGTATCAACAGTACCTGCGTGGCCATCATATATTTATACCCTCATCCCCTTGCCAGGGTTGCTAACATAGAATATATATTATTAATTACATATTTTATTTTATTTGTATCAATTTTTAAAGTGTTATATAAGAATATTCGTTATCTTTTTGCACACCGCTTTTTACCTCTCCAATCAATGTTGATTCATCTACCCAATGGTTGTCTGGAAAAGATCGCTTACAGCGATAAGACCGCCAATATTGTGCTTAAGATTTATTGTGATGATTTTGTTTCTTGTGACCTTATTCGTGCAATAAAGAATATTAATTATTTATTTACCATAATAGTTAAACAATAAATGTATTATATTGACTGAGTGTACCAGTAAGTATGTAAAGATATATTGGTTGAATAGATGTTTGTCGGTTGTGCATAGGAACAAGTATCAACTAAAAAACTTAATCATTAGTAAGAAACTTTGCTTTTGCGTTTTAAAAGAGCTTAATGTTTATTCTCTTCACTTTGGAAGCGTCTATCTATGAAACGTTGGACTTTAAAAGAAAGTGGTTTTCGGAACCTATGTCATTTTAAAAGAACTCTCCATTAAAACCCCAGACGTATAGGTCTGACAGTTTTTTTTTGTATAATAATCGTAAAGCGGTTAACAGGATACATTATTCTACCAAATTTCAACAGTGTGACGCTTATAGTTACAAAAAAGTGGATGTGACATACGGACGGACAGACAGACAGACAAACTTGACGAAACAATAAGGTTTTCGTTTTTTGAACCCTAAAAATTTGGAAAATATTAACTTTAGAAAACTTTTAAATACAATATTTTATTAAAGTGATTGCGTTACAGTTCCAACAGTTTCTTTACAGTTAATTTTTAATTTTTTAAGAAGAAGAACCTAGTATTGTTGAAAAGTCTACACGTTTTCCAATATTAACCAAAACCATGCTCAACCCTATTCACCCTCGCAAAGAGGCACGATAGAGGTAATTTAGTTTCTTATGTAAATAAAGCCAGTGGCAAAAATCGGTGCAGATTTACCCACAGAATATTTATTGCGAATATTCCAGCTCCAGGATTATATTGAATGACTCCGTGGAAAATTTAAAATGGTAATGACGACGCCACTATTTTAAAATGAGGCAAATCTTTATTGAAAATACGTTTAGAGTGCTTATAAGATGAAGAAACCAATTGAAAAGAGCGTTTGTTCGGTTTGCCAGATGTTGCAGGTTCAGATCCCGACCGTTCACAATTTTTGATTTCTTATTTTCATCGTCTAAGTATACAAAATAACACTGTGAGTGTCAAAAACATACTATACATAGTACTTTTAGAAAATCGACGATGCAAGGGTCTGATGACAAATGAGGTTCCTACTGATTTACTGTTTTATTTTCCTTCAACCCTTTTCTAAGTAGGTAGTCTTGATAATTTTCCGACTGTGATGTATCATTTTCATTACAGCCGAATCAGCAGTTACGGCACAAATAAGAAAACAGAATTACATGGATTTTGGGTTTATACCATAAAAATAATATTCCTATCGGAATAGAAGGACAAGTAAAAGCTGTCAAACGAAACCGATTTAAGATGTCAGTAACTAATATAAGTAAGTAACATTTGTAGCTTTAAATGACATAACCTATTGATCAGGTGATTTATAACAATGTTCCTAAGTTAAATATAGTAGTTTACTGCATGATAAACAGTGGACACAAAATATTGAACATGCAGCTCTAGTGTAAAACTAAATGTTATTTCGTTATACAAAATATTCGTCGATATACATTCCCAGTGTTATTCTGTCTTAATTTTTTACGTAAATTAACGTTTGTAGAATAGAATAATCAAACTGCGTACTTTAAATTTGAAGCGAATTGGTAAATATAAGTCGTATATTAAGAGGCTTCGATTTGGACTAATCTACCTGTTAAATGATTATTTGTTGGGGTTATGCCGCTTTAATGCATAACAATCAATCACCGATCAAGTCACCATGTTTCAGACGCATTATTTCTCCAAAATATACACAATTTCACTTTTAAATATAAAAAATCAAATGCACGTAATTTTCAGCGAGCTTCTGCAGGGCAGTCAACTGTTTGACATCTGACAAAAATGGTTCTGCTACCCATCTCTTTTTAACACAGTTTGCTGCTTGTGACAGCTCGCTTTTGTCGTTCTATTCCAAAGGGATAATAATTTTATGGTTTATACACCAACATTTTCATAGTCAGTGAACAGGCTTCTTCTGGGTGAGATTGCTACATCGTCGTCTCTGTCTATGCAATGTCTGGTCTAGTCTGGAGACAAGACTGACCCATAACTAATATCCACGTATATAACTAAAGACGACATACTTCGACTACCTCCGTTGTGTAGTGGCTAAGCACGCTGGTTTCAAGGCGTCGCCACTCCAAGGTCCCGGGTTCGATTCCCGGTCACCTGACCGGGAATCGAACCTCGGATATAGAATATAAAAATAAAATTATCTATATTGAAAAAAGAATTGTATAAAGAATATGGAAACAAAATAAGGAAAACAGAAATCTATATTGTCTCGAGTCTGGGTGTTGTAGTACCATAAAATAATTATCCCCTTGGAATAGAACGACAAAAGCGAGATGTCACTAGCAGCAAACTGTGTGATAAAAAGAGATGGGTAGCAGTACCATTTTTGGCGATGTCAAACAGTTGACCGCCCCGCAGAAGCTTGCTGAAAATTACGTGTATTTGTTTTTTTTATATTTTAAAGTGAAATCGTGTATATTTTGGAGAAATAATGTGTCTGAAACATGGTGACTTGATCGGTGATTGATTGTTATGCATTACAGCGGCATAACCTCAACAAATAATCATTTAACAGGTAGATTAGTCCAAATCGAAGCCTCTTAATATACGACTTAAATTTACCAATGCGCTTCAAATTTAAAGTACGCAGTTTGATTATTCTATTCTACTAACGTTAATTTACGTAAAAAACAAAGACAGAATAACACAGGGAATGTATATCGACGAATATTTTGTATAATGAAATAACATTTAGTTTTACACTAGAGCTGCATGTTTAATATTTTGTGTCGACTGTGTATCATGCAGTAAACTACTATATTTAACTTAGGAACATTGTTATAAATCACCTGATCGAAAGGTTATCTCATTTAAAGCTACAAATGTTACTTACTTATGTAAGTTACTGACATCTTAAATCGGTTTCGTTTGACAGCTTTTACTTGTCCTTCTATTCCGATAGGAATATTAATTTTATGTGTAGTACCACCGTTGTGTCTGATTTTCATAACACAAGTGCAAGTAGCTTCTTACTTTGGGATTAGAGCAATGTGTGTCCATTATATATTATATAAAAAACTTTTGAATTTGTGATCAAAATAATTTAAAACCTTATCATATCGTTATTACTTTAATATTCAGATTTTTACGTGTACGTCGACACTATGAACTCAATCCTTAGGCCTTAAACTCAAACTTAAGCGTTTATTTATAAAGATAACATTTACAGTTAATAGCTTCAGTCTGCTCACATGCAAAAATGCAATTATTAAGCTTTATATACAAGGTGTTTCAAAAAAACCCGTAAAGAATGAGGGAAGCTACTCAGAATCAGTAACTTAACAACTTTCTCCTAGTTAGGCTAAATCCTCCTTTTTATATTTCGTGTAGATATCTCATCATAATAAAATAAATCGAATTTACCGGAATACTATAAGCGAATCAGTCAAGTCAATTTTGTGCTGACACTAACTTCATTGCTCCTACATCCTGTATGCTGTCTGTGCCAATCTAGATCTCAACGTGTGTCGATGTTAACTTCAAATTACCATATCGCCTACAAAGAAGGTTCCAGACCCTTAAGGCACATCGCAAGTTGTTTCATATTAACAAGTGTTGAAGATTAAAGGCTTTGTCAAGTACTCAAAGTTAAGTTTGATGACAAAAGCGTGACTGAAACTTTTTTAATTTGCGTTACCGAACTAGACTTTCAAAAACAAGTGAACTATTTTTTGGTGCGATACGCGTTCTTTTATCCGATCCTTTTGAAAAATTATTAAATCTAACCAAACATCCTATCATCATGAAGCTTAATAAAGCTTTTTCCATCCAAATGTATTTTATTGTTGCAAAATCAACGTTAGGTGCGAAATGCCAAATTTCAGAGTTCGTTAGAGTTTTCACGGAATAATTGAAATCTTCATAATTCAAAGGCCAGACAAACTCACTCGACCTTAATCTTAAGGTCGGAGCAACACTGGAAAAGACACGAAAACGTTATTAGTTTACTATATTGACTTCTTAAGGGGTTAACGTCGAATAAGATTTAGCTAGATGAGGGCTGATTTTACCAATCATCATCATCATCATCATCATTATCAGCCAAAGGACGTCCACTGCTGAACATAGGCCTCCCCCACGGCTTTCCACAGCGGCCGATCACTAGCGGTCTGCATCCAGTTTGATCCTGCAATCTTTATAAGGTCGTCTGTCCATCTTGTTGGTGGACGTCCCACGCTGCGTCTCTGGTCGAAGGGTCTCCAATCTAGAACCTTCCTGCCCCAACGGCCATCAGTTCTTCGCGCTATGTGCCCTGCCCATTGCCACTTGAGCTTACTGATTCTCAAGGCTATGTCCGTTACTTTAGTTCTTCTACATATCTCGTCATTTCTGATTCGATCCCGTAGAGAAACACCCAGCATAGCCCTTTCCATCGCTCGCTGTGTGATTTTGAGCTTCATTATAAGGCCCATAGTAAGAGACCATGTTTCGGATCCGTATGTCATCACTGGTAACACACACTGGTTGAAGACTTTCGTCTTCAGACACTCAGGTAGATGAGATGAGAAGACACTCTTGCGCAATTTCCCGAACGCTGCCCAGCCGAGTTGGATTCGTCGATTGACCTCTTTCTCGAAGTTGGACCTACCCAATTGGATCACTTGTCCCAGGTAGACGTACTCGTCGACAACTTCGAGAGTTGAGTTTCCAACGGATACTGGAGTGGGTACGACAAGGGAGTTAGACATAATTTTCGTCTTCTCCATGTTCATTTTAAGACCCACTTGTTGGGAGACTCGGTCACGGTCTTCGAGCATAGTGCCAAGATCGTCCAGCGTCTTTGCCACAACGACTATATCATCGGCAAATCGGAGGTGTGTGATGTATTCGCCATTAACATTGATGCCGATTCCTTCTCATTCCAGAAGTTTGAAGGCGTCTTCCAATGCCGCTGTAAACAGTTTCGGAGATATGACATCTCCGTGTCTCACACCTCTTCTATTGTAAAGGCACTTTAACACCTCTATATACCTATAGTCTATGTGGCACCGCTGCAGAGACTGAAGCACCAAGTTTCGATCGAATCAAAGGCCTTCTCATAATCCACAAACGCTAAGCATAGAGGCATATTATACTCCTCGGACTTCTGTATAATTTGCCTAAGCGTATGAATGTGGTCTATGGTACTATAGCCTTTTCGGAAACCGGCTTGTTCGGGAGGCTGGAAGTCATCAAACCTACGTGCGAGACGGTTCGTGATGACCCTTGAAAACAGCTTGTAGACATGGCTCAGGAGTGAGATGGGTCTGTAGTTGTTCAATAAGGTTTTGTCTCCTTTTTGGAAGAACAACACCACCATACTCCCGTTCCATGCCTCAGGCGTGATGCCCTCTAGCAGCATGGAATTAAAAAGTCTCTGAAGGACTTTAAGTACCGGTGTTCCACCCGCCTTCAGAAACTCTGCTGTGATTCCGTCCTCGCCTAGTGCCTTGTTGTTTATGAGTTGTTTAAGGGCCGTCCTAATCTCGTAGAGGCTGATGTCCGGGATGTCTTCGGTGTAGTGACGGGTCAGGATAGCTCGTGGGTCTCTGGCCGAGCTATCAACGGGTTTGGCTACTGATTTTACCAATGGCAGATCATATTTATCCGACTACATAAGTATAGAAAAAGACCGATTTTTAAATGAAATATTTTGTATTTTATCCACAAATATTCCCTATCTGACGTTGGTGAAATCGGGCCTGAATAAGTATAAAAAGACCAATTTTAAAACGTCATTTACATAAATGATTGCTGACAGATAGGTGACGATTTCAAATTGGGCGATTTTTAGGGTTCCGTAGCCGAATGGCAAAAAACGGAACCCTTATAGTTTCGTCAAGTCTGTCCGTCTGTCTGTCTGTCTGTCTGTCTGTCTGTCTGTCCGTATGTCACAGCCATTTTATTCTGTAACTATAAGCATCACACTGTTGAAATTTGGTAGGAATATGTATCCTGTTAACCGCTTTACGGTTCTTATACAAAAAATAAAAAATAAGTCATTTAAGGGGGGGCTCCCATACATGAAACTAAAACCAAAAAAAAATTTTTTTGGCAAACCTATACGTGTGGGGTGTCTAAAGATAGGTCTTTTAAAATAACACTGAGGTTTCTAAAACCATTTTCTTTAAAAGTCTAACGTTTCATAGCTAGACGCTTCCAAAGTGGTAAAATGGGCGTCCCCCCCCCCCATCTAACTTCTAAACTAAGCGAGTGTAAATTTTGAACAAAATATGTAAGGTCGATCTTAACAAATACTTTCAACGAAAATTGGTTCGGACGGAATCGAACGAGAAGTTTTTGAGATATAGCACATTTTCAACAACCGCAAACATAACTTTGTACTTCATACACACACTATGAAAAACAAAGTTATATTTGCCGTAAACAAAATATTGTGGATTTTACTAAATGGAAGTAAGTGTTCCCAAATTTAGTTAAAGTTGGCACGGAACCCTCAGTGCGCGAGTCCGACTCGCACTTGGCCGGTTTTTTATTTTATTCGGCGAATATTCTTAGGAAGGCCTACGCAAAATAATTTGATAGTTAATACCTAAATAAGAAGGAAGTTTTCCAAATGCTGATTATAACACTGCTAACGTTATAATTTGTATATAATAATAATAATAATAAAAATTCATTTATTCAGACACAAAGATCTATTTTTGTTAGTAACAATTAATCTCATATAGCTATGTTAGTAAATACACTGATAAAGAAAACACAATTTACTTAATTTACATAATATATGTGGGTAGCATTTGGGTTTCTCAAGGCGGTTGCCCAGTGCCTCGTTAAAACACCGTCCCACCTTTCTGCCAGCACGTTCAGAATACCGTTGGAACTGCCGGTCATTCTGTTCC